>CM021533.1:7739017-7752267 GCA_010994315.2 Pisaster ochraceus
AAAAAAAAAAAAAAAAAAAAGAAAAGAAAGAAAAGAATGAAATGTCTAGTTATGCCACTGGCCCCAGCATATATTTTCATTTAGTGTTTAGAATTGTTATCAGTTCTGTTTATTTCCTGACTCTGGTTTGCCTAGCTGAAAATGTCAATCACGCTTTGCCTTCAGATAAAAAGTCCGTTTTGGTGCCCGACTCAATTGGAAGTGACTACAAAAGAAACCACAGAGGTGCTGAACTTTCCACTTCCTAAAACAAGTGCTACGCTTCATTTTGAACAATTGGCTGGATTACAATATGAAGCTGAAGCTGTTAGGCAGTGCCTTATTAAAGGTAAACAAATAATGATCTTGATTTTGTCCTTACATCAAGAACAAAGAAGTTAATATATTCGCATGCAGAGCCTCTTGTTTCTCAAAGTCTCATGGTTGAATACATATCGTCTTGTCAGTGCAAAAAAATGTATACATTAAAAAAAATAAAAATAACTAAAGCTGCATCAGTGTCATGCCTCTTTGTAGCTATCCTAGATGTGGAGCCCTCTCAGTATGAAATAACAAAATCAAGTTACAAAGTTTCTAAACTGACGCCATAATACAACATCCAATTTATTTTATTGTCGATTTTGAAGGTCTTAAAGAATGTCCAGTTATCAGGCATGATGAAAGTGTGATGGTTGCTGAGCTTCTCCAGAATGCACGTCATGATGTTGGCTATCTACTTGATGCCGACATGGAAAAAGGACCTATGACTTGTCAATAATGGCTTGCATGATGCATAACACATCAAGTCATGTTTACCTTGTAATCAAAACTATTCTTCAAGGAAATTGTTCAGGTTTGTTTTTTTGCAAATCCAACCTAAGTACAATATGTGGTATGATTTTGATGAACGTTATCAATACCGATCAGTACTGGGGGAGCTAGGTTTAGTTTGGGTTTGTGGGGGTTCAGGTTGAATAAATATGGTATGTAAAGTAAAGGTTGTAGTTCCATTGAATTAAATGTCATCAATGAGATTGTTAATAAACAGGTTTTATTCTTAACACAGTACTATGGACTATGGACTCATTACACTTTAAATGGAACTGCAACTTTTATGGGTCTGTGTGACCATTGTTACAGTGAAAAAGATGTTTAAAATTTTGTACAAATTTGAAATTTTACATATCATTTGGTACTGGGTCTTATGTTCAACCTGAATTGGAGTTCAGATAACTTCAGTTTATGTTGTACGTTTGTCATATTACTTCTGATGAAATAAGGTTAATAATTCTGACAAATGGCTTGCATTGTGGAAGATAACATTTTTTGCATGTCCCAAGTCCATGATTGGGTAATTTTTCAAGAAATAAACTCTATTTAATCATTGAGGTAAAACCACACCGTTCTGATAGGTAACTATATTTACAGCCATAAACAATGCCTCCTATCTTGGACAGATTTGTCAATATTAGACATAACAACTGAAATTTGTATAATAACCACACGTATTCAAGTATTTTCAAATAAATTTGTAACAAGTGGAAACATTTTATTATAAAGATGTATATGTTTATAACAAATTTTTTATTGGAAACATTTTTTAACTAAGACATTTGTTTGTGAGCCTAATTTGAATTTTTAAACTATTATGTACCTATTGAAAAACTGCCATGTTATATTCTTATTGTAAGTGATGAACAACTGGGGACTGTATGATGGAAATGCTAGGTACATGTAGCACAAGACTCTCCACTCTGCTGCTGCCGGTAATGGCTGCCATTTTATTTCATGTATGACTTCTTTTATGTAGAGGTTAGTTATTTTCTAGAAATTATATTAGTACTTAATGGTTTTCAGTCATTCCCAATGTATAATTCACAATGTATGACAATGTACATCTCTTGTGTATAATAATAGAATCATTTGCTGCTGATGAAATTAACAGAACTCTTGTAAAATGGAATACATGTAATTCATATTGCAAACAACTCGCTATAAAACATGTACATCACCTCACAAGTCATTTTCTTGGAATTGTTTTTTTTTTGGTTTTTAAAATGTTGCCTTTTTTCCATCAAAATAAACGTTGGTTGCCTTCAGTACTATCAGTGGCTCTTGTTTAAATATGATTTATTTAATTTTATCATTAATTATTTTAAATAGTTTTTGAGCTGAATTTTTTGCTGACGTACCACATGAGCAAGATACACATGTGCATGCACACTTTGGAAAAACTCTGCTTTTTACATGCAAAGGTATCAAAATCTTGTTTTACAAAAACCCTAAAACAAAAACACACAAACCTTTTGATTTATTATGATCATTGAATAATTTTTACACAGTCATTTATCATTTTCTCAAATTTGTTTAACTTAATGATCAAGGCATCTTCTATGGAGATTGCCAATTGTTTATCTGAGACTAAATTTCCCTACACTGGTAGAAAATGGAAAACTAGATTTAAAATCGATTTGACCATGGAGGTAAACAGAGCAGACCCAATGGGTTAAAGTTCATGTCCCTGTCATTATGTCACTGGCAATTTAAAAAACTTACAGAAAGCTGTAATGCTCTAAATGAAATTGCTTGCATCTGTGCAGACAAACATTTTACGTTTCAAAAATGTTGGTTCCAGATGTAAACAATTTGTTTTAACACAAATTTGTTTTGGTCTATGGAGGTCCAACTTGGTATTACACACACCTATGAAAACAAAAGACACTTCTAGAGTTTGGCTTTATACACAGGATATATGTGAGGTGCCTTTGACATGATATCGCTAGAGTCATGCAAGATGGGCAGAATTCTTGACTACAGTAATGAATGGTTTCAGTGTGGAAAGCCGTCTCACAGCATTAGGATGTGTACAGCATTACTCAAAAGAGTTATAGTAGTCTTTCGATGTGTCTTGTTATTCTACCTCCATGATTATGACTGAACTCAACCTGCATGAGCCACTTCAGGTTTCCAATCGATAATCTGCTTAGATTTCAAGTTTGTTGCTTTTTATCTTATATGCCCAAAATGATACACAAGTGTGTGTGTTTAAGTGGGTGTATGCTCTGTTACATGCTCAAATAAGTGAGTGCACAGATTGTACAACATCCACTGTGAAACTACATGTACAGTGTGAATGCTTTGTCTGTCTGTCATATACAGATGGTCACATGTTGATAGCAAATTTTTGTATACCTTGGTCACCAGTCAAATATCAACCTTTGTGACTGATCGCTCCTGGTTTGGTGAACTTTGGCCCTGTATGTGTGGAATGTGTATACATTTATACATGGGCATGTACATGCATTGCTCCATTCCTGCCCCTTGAGTTTATTATACTAGTTTTGACCATTTTTAAAAGCAGTGAAATCCAACTATGATTTTTCGGAGGGTTTTTCAATAACACCTTGGGAAAAAAGGGAAGCTTAAAATGAGCACAATTTCAAGTACTGTAGTTTAAATCTTGATTTAAATCACCCAATTTTAATACAATACCCTTGGCATAAGCTAAAGTGAAATGGCTTTTACACGAGTTATTAATTCAAGAGATGGGACGTCCAGAAGTATTGCTGCATTCAGTTGATGGGACAGGGTTGAAGTGCAGGAAAACAACAAACAATTGTAAAAAATCTGCAAAGCAGACAACTTGATTCTAGTAGCGCTAATATAACCTCTTTTAGATGGAACAATTTGAAGGTGAATAAGTAGAGAACACCCTACCAGATTGATTCATGTCTAATCTGTGTTGTGACTAAGTTACCAAGAAATTGTGGATTCTTTTGAATTCTCTTTTCCTAAAATATTTAACCAGAAAATAAAGAGCACAATACAAAAGTACTTGGCCATTCACAAAGGTTTTTGACCCCAAGTCACATTTCATTTATACCTGTCTCCTATGTAAAGGGAGACAATTGAACCATTTTAAAGATCTGACTTAGAAAAGAAAACCATCAACATATAAAACAAATAAATTTAAGGCACTGTCTACGGCGTGCCTGCAGCAGTGAATAATGTATAAAGCTAACTACAAATTAAACATGTTTTACACCATAAACAAGTTGTTTTTCTTTCAGTATAACATTTATAAAACAGATTAAAGTTAAAATTGAAAATGACAGCCAGCGTTGATCACATTACTCAAATAAAAACCAAAATCATAGTTTTGATGGAGGCACTGGGAGTAATCTATTGCATATTGTTAAAGTTTTTTTACATTATCATCCTGATCACTGTAAGAGCAATTCTACTGGATACATTTATGTTTGTACACAGGCACTTTATTGGTTTATGTTTATCTGTGATTTCAGCAGCTACTTCCATAAGAGCCTACTTTACAGGGGCTTTATGCTGTACACAAAATTGCCATTTTCTAGATGATGAGAGACGTATGAAACAACAAAGTGACCCCCTAAAATACAATCAAGCCATGACTGTGACGTCTTCTACAGATTCCAATGACTGTATTGCATTATCCAGTGGCATTCAGTTGTATGTTGACTGGTTCACTGTTCAATCAAGTGCCGACGTCTTCTACAGAATGCATTTAGATTCCAATCACTGTAGGGCATTATCCAGTGGCCATTAAAAACACAAATGACTGTCATTTTCGGTCCGTAAGTTAGGTTCAACAGTAACTGCCAAAACAAATCAAGACAAGAAATGGTTATTAACATTTTTGCAACAGAATACTTAGTCTTCACTTTTATGTTGAATGCAGTGAAGACCAGTTTTAAGAACATGAGGTCTGATACCTACACAAAGAATTTCAAATTTAACATTGCAGAGATTTGATCAAGTTCTTTGTAATAGTATTCTATTAAGCAATTGTCCTCAATTCTTCTTCTCTTTGCCTTAGTGCCCCTTATTATTAGTTGTATTTGTGCAAAACTGATGTGTTAATGACACAGTTCAGTTCTTATAATGTGTCATTAGTATTCAGGCTCACCTTTGGAGTGATCAGGAAGTACTGAGAGGTGTTTTCTCTGCATGCAGTTTTGACCACAAGCTCAAAAACACGACGTTCGTTATTTGGATCCATACCCTGGGGGGGGGGGAAGTCAACAGTCAAACTTTAAATTGAAGTAGTAGTAAAAAGTGGATATACTAATGATACTTGGTATGAAATTTAGTGGATACTAAGTATCCTGTAATTAGAAGGTATGCTGCGTGTTTTCAGCTGATGGTTAGTGGATATATACTATTGGAGGTTGATGTAATGTGGGTATAAAGCTTTTGTTTCATCAATATGTTATGGATAGTTTAGTTGGTAAATTGTGGGTGTCCTGCTCTTGTTTGATATAATATTGTCGATAGTTAGTATAAAGTGGATCTCTAGTTCTAAGTAAGTGGATACAGCTGGGATGTGACAATTGTGTTACCTGGTTGATCTCATCCACTACTCTGAAAGGACATTTGTTGAGTTCCTGTAATGCCATCAGGTACAGGATTGTTGATACGCTACGTTCACCACCACTCTGGTAGTGAGAAGTCAATTCTCTCATTTGTTCAGCCTTGCGGAATTTCACTTGGATGCTAATCCCATATTTGTCATAGTCCTCCTGATAATTAAAGTCAATCAATACAAAATGCTTGAAGAGGGGTATTTAACACGTTGACTGCCGCCTACGAGTATATTGGTAGTAACAGGTGTAATGGATTCTGCCACTACGAGTATACTCGTAGAGAATGAAAGGTTTATGTATTGTTAATTGAATACACTGGCATCACTGAGAACGCAACAAATACGTTTCTGGCAGTGGTGAGGACATACATTCTTAGAATTTGTATGTTCAAATTATTTTTTGGGAGTGTTTTTGCTGTTGGTATGCGCGCATGCGCACCACACTTGGCAAATGGGAACGCCCAGGAATCTATGAACGGCAGTCAACGTGTTAAGAAGACAAAAGCATAGAAAGGCCTGAGAGACTAGTGCGACTAGTGTTGAAGTTGTGACTGTTGATTGCTACGTCTTGTTGTGTCTGCCGCTTTGCAACTACAGTACCTGGTTAATCGCGCCGCCACGACAACTGAAAAAAATAGCCCCAACTAATTGAATCCCGCCCAGTTGGGTAGTGAATTTCACTAGTCGCCCAGGACTAATTCTGCTCGGATGGATCGTTGCATCAAAAGAATTGCTTACTGCAATGGCATCCATTGCAATGCATACTTCACATTTCAGCCTGAATTTGACCATCTTGAGCCTGTGGCAATCCTCAATCTTTGGTTTTGAAAAAAGTCTGACTTGTGTCAAAGTGCGACTAGTCGGGTAGGGAATTTTACTAGTTGCCCAGCCCTAATCATGGAACAGTATATTGTGTCTTGATGTTGGTGTTACATCATACATTGCACTAGAGAGGTTCATCTCATGCAGAGCCATTGGGTGCACAGCCAGGATAGTGAGATACAACCACAGAGCTATATATATGGACTACAGCGCTAACTCCCTGTTATACACACATCAGTTTTTAGAAGCCTACTAGAAAATTTGGAAAGTGAGAAACGTTGAATTATGCATGTGCGTCTAGTGGTCTAGTACGAGATGTTTAGGGGCTATTTATTCGCTATTTCACAGAGCCGGTCTTAATATCACATGTTAATACACCCCCACATGACCAGTCTTTGACCAATCAGAGTGCATAAACTCTCCAAGGTTTTTTTTACATACGCATTAATAATTGCCGGCATATTTGATTTGATGATGCATGGAAAAGCATAATTGCACCTACATAATACGAGCATGCAGAGCAAAAGCTGTACAAAATGTCAAGCTTTTTTATGTAGGTTTGCGAACGGAAACACGGATGCTCCTACACAACTTCAGAATGCAGGGCAAGTTAGCACTCTAGTCATTATAGCTCTATGGATACAACATTGCAGTTTCATACACATGGCCGTTTGGGGTGTCACAACAGTTTGAAATCTGTTTTTAAGGTTAATTGTGGTAGTTTGTAAATGCAAACCCAGACATAGCAAAAAAAAGTGTTTTTAAATTAAAAAATCTTTGAACATTTCCTGTTTAATTTTTAACACACCTCATTTTCAAATTGAAGTTTGACTTCTCCAGCACAGCCCATTGCTTCAAAGAAGTTTGAGAATTTCTGGCTGACATCAGATATGAGTCTGTTCAGTTCATCTTTCCACATCTGCCTGACCCCATCAATCTCAGCTTGTTGTCTTTCAATGCGAGTTTTACTTCTCTCCATCTGTTGACAAACAGAAAAAACAATCCAAACTCTCAACTTAAAGCTTTATTGAGCATTCCCACACAGCACTTCGGCAGCACACAGCACTTATGCAGCCGTAGCACTTAAGCAGTACACAGCACTTAAGCAGTACACAGCACTTAAGCAGTACACAGCACTTAAGCAGCACACAGCACTTAAGCAGCACATAGCATCAGAGTCTAATTTAGCCCTGATCATTGTCTGGTTTAACATCTCAATAGCATTAGTTCTTTTCAAAGCCACCATAACTCATGTGAGAAATAAATACATAGATATATCACACGCCAATCTCGACATGTACAATTACTTTCACTGTTTTTTTGTAAAAAGAATATCAAAAGGGATGAACAAGTTACTACAACTTACTTGTAAGGGTTTTGTAAAACACTTGATAGCTAGCAGTTTGAGGTTTCCAACCCAACACTTAAAATATTGGAGTTGGGCCAGAGCAAGAGGTCCAATGGGTCGTTATCAATCTATGAGAATAACTTAAACGATTGATGTTTTGCAACACCCTGATACATACCTCTTTATCAAGGCGATGGATTTCTGCTTTACGTTGCTCATATTCCTGCACCACCTTCTGATCAGTCTCATAGAGACAGTCAGCTTGAGCTCGGACAAAATGGATTCTCTCATCAATCTCATTAATGGTATCTGGACATGTGCAGAAAGCCTGTAATACACCAATCAGAATGCAATATCGCTTCATCAGGCACTTCATGAATAATTCATAATCTAGTCAAATTATATATTCATTCAGAAGTAAAGTTGAGTAAAACTAGTGTAGGTGCATTTGATTAAGAGGAACCTGTGATTGTGAAGCCATAGTGGCGTGGGGTCCGAGGCCCACTTAGCACAGCATTATTTTTATAACATAAGTTGGGGCAATCTAGGGCATTTCAGATGCATTTAAAAAAAAAAAAGTTCAAATTGTACCTTGAACATTTGACACTGTCTGTTGCTATTTCCCAGTGCATGTAATTATTGGGGAATAAAGAATTCTGTTGTCCCCGACCCGCATGATTTTGTTCATTTTTATTTTGTTTGACTTTTCCTGACCCCTTTCCGCTGTTTACATATATAGCTCCCTCTATTGGCTCTGCCCTCATTCCTCCCATTTCTGGCACCTACTTGCATCCTACTTTTATTCATACATTTTTTGAAGAGGAAGGAAAATATCAAAATTGAGTTTTCTGATGTACTCATTTGCCAATAGACAGAGTCCTCATGTGAGTGGGCAAACAATTACATGACTCTAATCTCCCCAGGGATGTTTTGGTTCATAACTGACTTTCAATTATATTCAATTGAAATGGCCTTGAATTTGACATTTGAACTGATGAAATTTTATATTCCTCCTTGGAATGTAAAGACCCATTAATGTTGAAATCCAATGACATCACATTTCAAATTCGGCTCTGAAAAAGAATCCTATTGTAGCTACATGTAGAGTGCCAGCTGCAAAGTTTGTAGTTCCAGCCCAGTGTGCACAATGCATGCCTCACGTGCACAATTTGTTTTGCCCAATGATGTGAACAAACAAACAAGCTATTGGCGTAACATTTGCAATTAAATAGTTCATCATTACAAATAATACATGTATGATTAACTAATAATCATTAACAAAGTATCGACAAAATCACACAAGTCATTCACAAACACACTTTCTGTGCACAACGACAGCTGTGTGAGAGCCTTCAGTGTAGCATTCTCATTACACATAGGAGTTGCAATACTGAGTATCAGTGCTGAATACTAACTGTGCATGTATGTGTACTGTACATTACATCATGTACACTGCATGGACAAACTTCCTCTAGTATCATGAGAGTGTAGCTAGGTAGCAATGCACCACACATGCTAATGTGTACAATAAGTGTGTGTGTGTGATGAATTGGGATTTTTTCACTGATGAATGACTGTATGCACAACACCTATTTGTACACAATGTTTTCATTCATACAAAGTCTGGTGTTTTGAAACCCTATGTTGTTTGAAGTTTATTCAAATAAAATCAATGCATCTTGTCCAGGATGAATTTGAGAGACTTGACTAAACTTCTTCATGTACTTTTTTTATGGGTTATCTCCCAAAATACCTGTATTAGTTATTGGGTTGAACTTTGGAAACGAAGTGTTGAGTGTTTTTTAACAACGTGTCAGCTCAATCGCCTCAACATTGGCCTGATACTCTAGCTTGTACATGGGGAAAACTCAAAGAAAGTTGTTTAAAATTGGCTCATCTAAATTTTTGGTTGTAGAACTTCTTTGTATAATCTTCTGTCACTTTGTTGCCATTGATTTTGGTATTATTCATTTTTCAGTGTCAAATGAAAATAATTAGTAACAGTAAGCAACCATAATAAAAACACACAAAACATTTAAATAACAGCGATGCTGCTGAAACCCCTCAGCCCTTATACATTCCAGACAAAAAGTATCACCTTAATATGTTCCTGAACCTGGACACTGTGACCTTGACCTTTGACCTTGTCACCCTCCAAACAATCCCAACTTTTCTTTACCTAAGAGCAACCCCCACAGTTACAAGTCCAAATGTCACTTCTTACTCAAGTTAAGGTCGGGAAACCAAAGCCGGACGGGCGGACACCCTAGGCAATGACAAAACACCTCCAGCCTATTAGGCCGAGGGGTAAAAAGGCAAACCCACAAACTGTCAAATGCATTATTCTTACCATGGAGGAAGACCCTGCCCCAACCACATGAGAGTAACTAGTATTCATTCTGTTAATTCCTGTTTAGAAGTAGGTAAATGAGTGACTCATCACTTCAAACATTACTGGCTTTATAACCATGTTACTCATAGAACCTCAGGATTTAGGACTTGAATTGGTGGAGCGTATTGGCAAATTTGCACATTTGCACATTGGTACATTCACATTTTGGAAAGTGTGTTGTCCTGAAGTGCTTTTGTATGTCTGGCTAGAACACTGTTCTTGAGGAATAATGAATACAAGCAAAGTCACCCAATCCAAATGATTGGGCTTGGAGTGGTAGGAACGTGGTAGGATAATATTCATGTTGATCAAGATTATGCTGTTAATTTAATAATCATTGAGATTGTAAAACATCCACAAGGTCCCACCCCTTGCTCAAATAGCTTGTACCTAATTTAATACTCAAAATTATGCTTGCCAAAAATCACTTTTAACTCAATAAAGCCTCCACAGCTTTGCCCAGACAGCTTTGCCAAGATAGAGCTTATATAGTACATGTACGCTGCCCATGTGTATCTCTATCTCTAGATCATCAAGCCAGCGTACAACATCAAATACAATATGTAAAACACAGCAACCTTATAGTGGCACTTGTTCACATTTCAAAATGTGATTGTAATGTGTCAGACTTTCATCCAACGTACAGGGGCAGAGCTTGACAGTCTTTTGAATGTGTAATGTGGGGCCTTCTTGATAAAATACTCACATCTCGAAGTTCTTCTGATGGTTCATCAGATCCAGTAATCTCTTGAGCTCTTTTGATGAGTTGTTTAGCTGTATCTTTAGTTGTCTTTACACTATTCATGATTTGTAGTTTCTCATTCTATAAAATAACATTTAATAACAAACATTTTCCAAGATGATCCAAAATCAAGTCTCCTAGCTAATTAATAAACATCTCTGCTAAAAACACTGGGACAATCTTAAACCAAAACTGCAAAAAGTAATGTAGTCAAATAGTTTTATCTACAGTACTGTAAAAGGTGAGACAATAAAATGTAACCCCTCCCCTACACGCCTATGTCACAATTGTTCTTGCGTACAGCAATTCAAATCACCATGTTTATGGGCATGTTCAAGTTCCAGACAAAGCTTAATAAATTTTTGATTGTTTCACTAAAAAAATGACCATGGATGGATGGTGTGTTGATTAAAAACTAGAATCTGGGAACAAATGAATTCTGGCAATGACAAATGTTGATTTATTACCTCCAGTCTGTGTAGATTGGCAGTTGCTTCTCTCTGAGTTGCCTCTATGTGTGTCTTCTGATTGACCACCACAGTGTATGCCATACTTAACTCAACCTTCTCTTTGGTCTTCTCAATGCAATCCTAAGAACGAGAGAAAAAGAAACATACAATAACTGATTCTTCAATGCATGCCAGTTACATCAAACCAGATTAAGAAAGACTGTATGGGATCGCTGTCATGACAAAAGTGCATTACAAACTCAATGACATAGACTACATCACAAATAAACTTTACGCATGAGTTAGCTGAAATATGAAGTGCATGCTGGTCTAGATAATGACAAATTTATCTAGACCAGCATGCACCTTGTTTAGCACACGTGTGATAAGTATTTGAGCAACAGACCATGGCAACAGCTACAAGTAGTATGGATCAAGTCACACGCAGAAACAGTGGCCACTTTGATGGCACCGTCAACTACATAACTGCTTTCACAAGCAGCAGACATGACCAACTCCAAGCTTAAAACACTTTTACACACACAAGTGCAGACTCCACTTAGTCTTTCAATCTTTCAAGTATTAGTTAT
This sequence comes from Pisaster ochraceus, assembly GCA_010994315.2. Taxonomy (NCBI): domain Eukaryota; kingdom Metazoa; phylum Echinodermata; class Asteroidea; order Forcipulatida; family Asteriidae; genus Pisaster; species Pisaster ochraceus. The sequence goes on from CM021533.1 coordinate 7,750,738, forward strand.
TCAATTCAGAATTCAGAAAGTCCAACCTGAGGTTGTATGGTTTTACTTTCCTTGAGACTAGAAGGCATGGAGTGTACACTAATGTATGCCTTTATTGGTTAATCTTCATACCTTAACATTCTGTCTGAACTCCATGACCAATTTGACTTTCTTCTCGTTGATTTGTTTAGTCTTCTCCCTTGCCCGTGCTGTTTCCACGTCTAGATCCAATGCAGAGGCCTGACACTTTTGTATCCTAAACCAATAAGAAGAAATTTGTTAGTACAGCCAGCTGTTCTACATGTAAAAATATTCAACATATGTTTCATAACACTCCATTATTGGGTGACCATCATTACAGGGCTTTTACTTTTTTATTTATATCTCAAAACAAACTCTCAATTTCTTACGCTTCTTTCTTGGCTGCAATACACTGAAGAATTGTCTTATGTCTATCTCTTCTACGTATTAGACCTTTCTTCTGTTCTTTTAGTTCATTATCTTGAGTCATTAGGGTTTGTTTCCGTCGTTGTAGCTCATTGTATCTCTGATTACCAGTGCCTAGTTGCTGCTCAATCTCCTGCAAGACAACATTTCAAAAAGTGTCATTTGACAGTTTATATTCCTGGATAGTTTCTGTGATACTACACCCCGGAAGATCCGACACAGCATGCAAGCAAAACTTTTACTGACACACAAGCAGAACTCGTATAAGCCTAAGGATGCTCAGACATTCCATTGTGTAGTGTGCACAGTGCTGCATTTACATTGTTATGATTCATTCACCAGTTAGCAAAGAGGGACAAAGGGTGCTGAAATTCCTGCTCAGAATCCTCCTTTATTCCAGGATTATTGTGTTATCTGAAATTCCACTCCTTTGTCTTTTCAGCAGACAAACCAGGACTACGACAGATCATTAGGCTGCCTACATTGCATTTAACATGGGAGGCAAGTCCAAGATTCCAGCATGCCCTGGTCGGTTATCGACAGCAGCTTATGGCCAACATGGGAGGCAAGTCCAAGATTCCGGCATGCCCTGGTCGGTTATCGACAGCGGCTTATGACCAACATGGGAGGCAAGTCCAAGATTCCAGCATGCCCTGGTCGGTTATCGACAGCGGCTTATGGCCAAGGTTGACTGATTTATGATAAACAAAACCCCCACTTTCTCGAAAGATAAAGACTTCCCAAAACATTTAATGAGAGTGTTTGTTGTCTTTAATAACTTAAGTAATGGTTTAATTGTGACTACGATACCCCCACCACCAACAAACACATTCCAGATATTGTGAAAAATTAATCCCACCTGTGAGCGAAATCCTGGTGGTAGGTGGTCAAGACCGTGACCAAGACTAAAAGTAAACTAGAAATTTAGAGTTTGTCTTAAGACAAACTCTAGGTGTTTGGTTTCGGGGAGTACATGCCTGGTGTAAAAAGCCTGATGAAAAAAAAGCACAAAAATACATTTGAAATGACGTAATCATGACGCTACTAAACTTTTCAGCAGTCAGTGTCGTTGTCCAACAGTACACCAAATTTCAACTCGGTTGG
>CM021533.1:7758748-7769782 GCA_010994315.2 Pisaster ochraceus
AAAAAAAAAAAAAAAAAAGAAAAAGAAGAAAAAGAAAGAGGTGTTCCGGGCATAATGCCCGAACACCTAATTACCCTAAACCTTTAACCTCTAACCTGTATGCCCTGTTCAAGTTCTCTCTTTGCACTCATGTCGACGGTGATATTGAGTAGTCTGGCTTCTTGTACATAGCTACTATCAGTAGACTGAGTATGGTTACCATACCGTGAGCGTTTGACACTATAATGGTAGTCTGGTGTGTAGAACCTAGTCACACCTGACTCTTTCACCACCTGAGAAATTGATAACAAATTTACAAAATGTTTATCAAAGTTACCCTCAAACCCGTCACAATCTTTAACTACACGTAAGTTATACCTGGGTATGACGGAATTAGTACTCATAGCCTATCAACCATGTTGCAGCATTCTCATTTAACAGAGGTTCGCTGGCCAAATGCTAGTTGTAACTTTTGAGGACCAGTCAAAATTCTGTCCAAGTGGTCCTGCTGGCTAGTTTATTGCTTTCAGAAGTTCAAAAGCTATGTGTATAAAACCAATGCCGCTTGGAATGTTCATGGTTTCAAACTCAAGTCCATTGCAAATGATAATGTTACAAGAAAACCTTAAAATACAGAGCAGTGAAAAAGCTGGTGGACCAGTGGAATGACAAGCTACGTAGCTGGTCCTGATGGCTAGTCACTGAATAAGTCAATGATGAATATACATGTAGGAGGGCATCCTATGTGGGATACAAGAAAGTAACTCATTTTCTAATTCTTTGATTATAATGCGGACTTATTAATTTCAACTAGTTCTGTTATGTCCATTATTGGTGAATAAACGGCACCGAAAATATGGCTTATCTGTGGTGAGACAGCTGAGGGCTGACAGAGCAAAACTTGTTTCCAACACTAAAATACACCAAAACAGACTCTGACTTTGTAAACACTACTAGTATTGAAAGAAAAACCAAGACATTTCCTCTGTTTCATAATTTAAACTTGGGACTAGTTTTAATAAAAGGTCTTGAAACTAAATAAATTTATTCTCTATGCAAACATTTGTCAGTCCCAAGCAACGAAAATGACTTTATAGCATTTAGGAAAATAAGCTGCTTTCTTGTTTTTCACAAAGAACATGTTGACCCTTACTCCCGTGAGTGATTTACTAAGCTCCTTCCTCACTCTAACAAAGTCCAACACCATATAGTAATTCAAAACCCAAACTGTTGGACTCTGAGTATGATGGTAAGCCTGATCCCATGTACAGCGTTATGTGTCTACTGGTTAGGCCTCAGTCCAATATAATTAAACAAAACATTCATTTGGATTTTGAACGATTCAGGGTAGTTAGAGTTATGAATTATGCCCTGACCTTATCAACATTTTCTTGAGTGACTCTACTACCAAGAGGGAGGTTGTGAAGTTTGTGCATCTTACACAAATACACCATGACAGCTTCTGGGGCCTCAATGAGCTCTCTCAGGTAGTAATTAAATCCCCAGTGTCTACAAGAAAAACAACACATGAAATGAAGATAAACAACAAGCAGAGATAAGAGTAGATGTCTGAAAAAATATAACAGATGTCATATTCCACAATTTGGAAAACACGACGAGGTGTCAGCACCTGCACTCGGTGTGAACCCCAGTTACTGTAGACCTTGGTGACAAATCATTCATTCCGAATTGGAGAAAATTTGCTTTGCATTAGCATTGGCATAAAGTATGAACCCACTTTAGCATGCGGTAGATGCTATCATCGGCGACAACCTACGACAAGAAATAAATACTTGGTTTGCTCTTTCGATAGGATTATGAGTCACTGACAATAGGTTTCAAGTGGACCAGTAAAGGTTTCTCATCTGTTTCTTCTTTCAACACCAAAACTGATATCCAGTAAGTTATTGGCACTAGGATGCTACTAGATGTGCAACTACTTGTAATAACATTACTGGTAAAGACCACTCATTGTCTCATTCGTTAGTGCAGTCATTACTTACTTGATCACATCAATTGGTTGTTGGGGTCTGAAACTAGCTAGTGGCTCAGATGGACTCTTCACAACATTGATTTTTAGGTTTTGTCTCTCTCGTACCTTGAAAGGAAAAAATAAAGTACATTAACTTAATATCTTGACCCCAAAAATGATTGCAAACATGTAGACAACTTATTTGAGAGTGGGGAGGTCTTATGTCCCAGATGTATTGAAAAGAATAGGTGAGAAAGGAAAGTTCACTAGGTGTTACTACATAGGAAACAAATACCTGCTTACCAGATTGACAAACATTTCCATATCATCAGCATCCTCGCATACGAACGCCAACATGTCATTGGTGGGAATAGCTCTCTCTATGTACTTAGCATGCTCCTTGTTCTTCACATTAATCTGAAAAGGTCAAAGAATATTCACAACAAAGACCAGGATTGGTCATAATTGAATTTAAAACAAATACAAAATTGTTAGTTTTAATCTAAAAGCTCACTCTTTATTTTGACTGCCCCAAGCCAAATAAGCCCAATATGAATATACAGAGAATCCACAACAAACGCATACCATTCTTCATTGTTGTCACTAAATTTGAAGACAATTCCTCAAGTCGGATGAGTGTATTGAAACCAAGGAAGAGAATGGATCCCCCTATTTACCTTTTATAAATTGCCAGTCTCTTCAATAAGTACTTCCAAGAAGAGATATAACATGGCTTAACATACAATTTGTGTTTTTTTAATTTAATTCAAGTGATGGTTCTAAGAAGGTAGAAAACAAGTTTGAAAGAAAAAGAAAAGGTAAATACAGCCTGACCGATTTGTTATGTGAATCAGTATTAATCAGTTCTGTTGTAGTGTTAAAATGTGAATCAGTATTAATCAGTGTTGTTGTTGTAGTGTTTTAATTTAAATCATTGTTCATCAGTGTTGTTGTAGTGTTATAATGTGAATCAGTGTTCATCAGTGTTGTTGAAGTGTTATAATGTGATTCAGTCTTCACAGTGTTGTTGTGGTGTTATAATGTGATTCAGTGTTCATCAGTTTTGTTGTAGTGTTACAATGTGAATCAGATAGCAACATGCTAAAAGTCAATGGATCATCACAATAGACTTTGAGATGCTACATCGTAGGTGGCAGCAGCTCTATACCAGCTACATGTAGTTTTCATAATTCAATGATCTACCCAAGAAGTCTATTGCAGCCCACACAATAGAGCCATATGGGCTGTGTGTCTTTTGTACACCAAATTTATAATTTTTGAACACTGTGTAGTTTACTTTCAATCTACATTTTAAAGTTGTTTAATTGAAGAATTTGAACATTTCTTTTTAAAATTTATTCTAAACATTTCCCACAATTGTACTTACAACCAATGTCACAGGTTCATGTATAGTATGTTTGAACTTGTCTTGGTTGGATCGCAGCCACTCTACAGCGTTATATGTATCTCGGTAGTATTTCTGAAGCTCTCGGAGTCTCATGTTTTTCTGATCATTTAGTTTTCTCAGCTGTGTCTCAAAATCTGTCAAGGTTAAAGGAGACAGAGCCTGAGAATGGAGCTCATTTCATTTATTAAAACCCTAGAAGATTTCAAAGCAGTTAGAGTTTGAAAATAATAGCAAGCCATGACTCTCGATTGTAGTCAAGCTGGGAAAATCCTTTTAAAGGTAGGGTCATAATTTGTTTTTTTCAAGGTAATGTTTATTTTTAGGCTTGTTGAGATAACAGCAAAAAACTGTCACAGTATTTTCACAAGAACGTCAAATTTATCCACGCTTAGCATTGTGACAGCAGGTACCAACCACATCACTAGCCGCAGCATTCACGAATGGAAACCAACCCCAAGAAATCAGAGAAACAATTCATGTGTAAATCATATTACTTAGGAGGGAATCCTTTCTCAAAATAGTTTATATCATAAACAACTGCAGTACTTCTACCAACATAACCAAGTAAGTTTTTGAGGTCCTTAATGTTTGGAGTATTTATCAATCTTTGGCCCTTCTTTTACAGGAGTTTTTTTGCTGAAGACTTTCAGAGCATTCTGATCCAAATACCATACCTAAACTGTTTACACTATCGCTTCCTTTCCAAACCACCTACAAACCACCTACCTGTCACCTCAAACCTTGGTGTCAAAATTGTTTTCGCATCATGCAAACTTAAAACCCCACTTTTACAAGAACTTTTCAATAAAGTATTATTGGAATTAAATACTCAGTTCAGAATATGACTATAACTTTGATTTAAAGATTATTGGCATATACCTAATTTATCTTCAAGCAAAATTGATAATCCCAGTTTAAACTCTGCTGAATGCCAATATAAAGTTAATCACTAATGATGTTTCAAGCTTTGGTAAACCACAACAAGAAGTTCCTCAATACCATGAAGGGACTTGAGGTCAGTATATTGGAAAATTTACAAGGTCCTTTCCAGATGCTTTTCACTTACCTCTCTTTTCTCTTTGTAGACTTTCTCGATCACTTTTGATAGCATTGTATTCAGTATCAATGGTACTGATTTCTCTTACAACAGCTCGCAATGCAACCGCATTCTCATCAAGTTGAGGCTGTTGGTGAAAAAGACAATATGAAGACCTGTATACCACCAAGCATACGCAAAAACATTCAATGTGATTCAACCTTCGTATGGTTTGAATAGTGTGTGACACTACCGCAGTATGTCACCTTTTTAAACATAACAAGAAAAATAGAGATAAGGTTGTAAACAAGAATGAACAGGTCTGACAGTGAACAAAAGAAATAGCTTGTCATTTCCAATGAGGTGGGCCTTTATGATCTGACCTTGCCAACTTTGTCTGGATCCTGTAAATTAATAGAATCGAAGTAATCAAAATAAAATTAAAAAATACGGCGTCATGTGCTTAGAGGAAAGAAATAAGAAACGTTTTACTGACTACACATGTTGGCGCTTATATCGCGTAACGCAGTAAATACGTTAGTATGTGGAAGGTTAGCTGCAAAGAGTCCCAAGCGTTCTATATTTGTGAATATGGGACTCCTATATTAAATGTTTGAGTATTGGAACAGTACCCATGGCAAAATAAAGTATGACAAGTGTTCCACCAATCAACTAACAAGGATGTACAAATGCAGCATATAAAAACAATTATTAGGTGTTCGTGCAATATGTGCAGGAACACCTCTTGATATTGTTCCATTTTTTGGCTTTTCTTCTCCTTCTTCCACAGAACTCTTCTCTGCAACATAACTCAAGATTGAAATTGAGTTGAACCTTGAAACTCATCAGACAATTGAACCTCAATATGAAGACAGCACAGCTGTCATGACGTCAGGTGTCGAATTACAAGGTTTTTAAAGTTGAAAAATGACCATTTGCTTTTTGCTGTATCTCATTAGAAGTGAAAGCTATGATGTTCATAATTGGGCATCTGATAAATCAAGATTAGGGCAACATTTGAAAAGTTTACGCCAAAATCGTATGACCTTTACTTCCAGTCATACCGAAAGGTCAAAGTCTGCCTTTGTGCTTTTTTTGTAAAAAAAAAGGTCAATTTTTGGTCATAACTCAAGATTGAAATTGAATTTAGCATTGAAATTCATCAGACAATTGAACCTCATTATCAAGACCACACAAACCTGATGATTTTATAATGACGTCATCGGGTATTAAATTACAATAAATACAAGTTTAATATTTGTAAAAAATCATAACTCATGAACCACATGTTGGATTTTTACATTCTAAACATCATCGGATTGGTCGTGAAAAGGTCAACAAATGCTACCCACAATTTGACCCCATTTGACCATGACTTCCGGTTCAAACCGGAAATTGAAAATTTTAAAAATTCATATCTCAAAAACTTTGTAACATTTTAACATAAATTTTGCATCAGGTTATAGATGAGTTATCCTGCCGAAACTTTTGCACAGTGATTATGGCATTTTAATTTTTGCATCTGGTCAAAACCGGGCGTCAAAGCGCAAGTGTCTGTTGACTTTCGTCGTATAGCAACGCACGATAGTATAGGCCAACACAAACATACGCCAACACTGTACACAGCCACACACGTGTACAATGCACGTGTAGCTAAAGTTGACATGTACATGTACATGTACTACTCGTGCGAATACAAACAGCGTTGCCGCAAACCCAATAATAACGGATAGTCCGTGTAATATTTGAAAAATTCATATCTCTTTAACCATACGTTGGATTTCCACAATCCATAGGTCGTCTGAACGGTGTTGATAAATTAAACACGCACTACACAAAATGTGACCCGTTTTATGTTTCAAAAAATCATAACTTCTGAACCGCACTAACTTTGGATTTTTTTTTTTCCAATCTATGCATCATTTGTGAGGTAGGTAACAATTGAAGAAATGAAACACAAAATGCTATGCCATTTGACCTTGACTTCCGGTTCAAACCGGAAGTTAAAAATTAATGTTTCCAAAAATCATAACTTCTAAAGCACACTTTGTTTTTTTTACAATCTTTACATCATTGGCAAAATATGTATCAACTTAAGAATTTACACACAAAATGTGACCAATTTGACCTTGACTTCCGGTTCAAACCGGATGATCAAATTCAATACTTGAAACAATTATATTTCCCGAACCACACATTCGATTTGTATCAACTACACGGCATTACAAAGATACTTACCTAGCACTTACCTAGCGCTAAACAGTATGACCTCATTTGACCTAACTTTTGGTTCAAACCGGAAGTTGAAGATTTATAGTGGAACAAAACCTTACTCATGAACCACAAATCGGGTTGATAAAATAAAATATAATTAAATTATAATTTCATGACATCGATCACGAACACCTTGTTTTTGTAGTAAACAAAAACTGAATGTCTAGTTTACCTTGATATCATCTGCTGGGAGCATTTCTTCCAATTCTCTGTTCCATCCATCCACCAGTTTCTCATAATCATGGATCCTGCACAGTTAAATATAATCTATGTATCTATATACAATAAGACCTATTCCATAAGGGGAAAAGTGTACAGGAACAATTTTGTATTTTTTTATCATAAATTACTACAATTGATGCCGATGTATAAATTAAGTAAGGGTGTAGTAATTTGTTTAAAGCGTTATCTAGTCCCAACAAAACATGAGTACACATTGATTATAATACCATTGCTTTAACTGACACTATACAACACTAAGCTTAGCTATTTCAGTTTGAAGTAGCCCAAAATTTATTTAAATTGATACAAAAATTACAAATCACAGCATCAGCCGAATTGAAGTAAAAAAAAAAGAAAACACAAAAACTAACAACATAAAAATTAAAAATAAACAGTAACACAAACAAAACTACTTTCAATCCTTCTTACTTTTTGGCCCTCTTTTCTTCTTCTTGCTGCTTGGATTTCAACTCATCTTGAATCTCTGTCAAATCATTGGAGAATTCACCAATCTTTTCATGTTTCCTATTGGCAGAGTTGGCCAAAACTCGTACTGAACTCGTCTTCAAAACAAATTGAAGACAAATAATGGTCAATCAATCATGGCAAATTTTTGTCTACAACAATGTGAATACAAATTCTAGGACAAGAGAAATATACAATAACTGGAAAAATAGTAGAAGCATTACACTTTCTACTAGAAACAATTTACTACAAACTTACAAGTGATTAAAGCAACTTTAAAAGTTTGTATCAGGACACTTTGAACCTTGAACCGCTTGTACCTTTTACAAGGTACCAGTCCAAGTGACTTTGGACACTGACTTTGTATCCTGGATACTTCATACCTTCTTACAAGTCATCACAGAACTTTTTGACACCGAAATTCTAAAGGAATTATGCCTCGTTTGGAGAGGGTCACGCTGCCAGAGTCACACTGCTGCAGTTATGACACACTGCCGCCTCGTTACTGACCCTTTACATATACCGGTAATTTGTGTATATTTTTGAAGGCATAAAGATTAGTTATTGTGCATATCAGCATAATTAAAGTATGCGCAACATGAATGAGATCTGTCAATAGTTTTTACTTATTTCGGTCAGAACTTATTTTCTTTATATTATAGAATTTAGCCTTGCTCTTAAATAATCCTACAATTCTTGTTTTCCAACTCGCTGATGATTTGAATGAAATAATTACTGAATGCATTTGTACCAATATCACTTTTGTCACTGGTTTGCTTGCCATTGCCATTGAGGATATATTTACATAAAATACAAGTTCCTTTCAGAACTGACATCAGGGGTCAAAATTAATTAGGATTTCATGGTAATTAGCAAGGTAAATAATCCAGATTTGTTTTAAGTAGTGCTGATTAGATTACAGTACCTGGGAAAAGCATTGTGTCTTCATCACAGCATTTTGACTTAAAATTGAGCAGCAGTCATCCAGAGAAAAATGAAAAAAAAAAACCCAAACAAACAAACCCCAAAACCACCCAAAAGCTTGCATTTATACAGTAAAATGATGCATTCATTCCTCCAGGGTAGTCGTACATGTTATCATTTCTTGTGTGAAATAAAAATTATATATAGTGTAGTTTTTATTTATCAAGGTAAAGACAAAAGTTTCTGACAAGTATTCGATGGTGTTTGCCTAAATTGTAGCATGCAAAGTAGAGAGATAACAAAGACTAGTAGCCCAATTATTGGAAGATGGACCAAAGCTGTTCACGTAGGTGTGAGTGCTCTGCGTGTGCATTGTATACATCGGGATCGATGTGCTCGGGTGTGTCGAGTACATTGTGTACTTTCGTGATCAACAATTAGTCACCAAAAGTATTTCATTTTACAGTAAATCAGTGCTGTAGACGAGTACCTGTTGTTCTGAGTCCTCGCCATTGAGTCCGAGTCCCTCATGTCTATTATGTGAAGTTAGTCCTGTTAGTAAGTCATTGTTTTACATTGGTGCATATCTGCTGCACACCGCCAAAGTTTGGTTACTTGCAGCTTCAAAGCTGGCATACGTTTGTGTGTAACTTTACCAAGAATCACCCATTTCATCAACTAAAAGCATTGCTTCTGAACCAAATGTTTAATTCTAAGGAAACAAGCTCATTGCAACTTCCATGGGCTTCTGTTAACCACTGGAGCCATTTTCTGTAAAGTAGGTGTGACTTACAGTGGAATTACTTCAAACATCTAGAACAAAGTTGTGATAATTCTAAACATCGATCCTCCCACTGACAATTGTATGGAACATATCTGCATACAATTTCGGCCATTTCCATCCATATCTGTCAGACTAGTGACCAGATTTGCTCAATTTGTACCATTTAAAAAAGTCAAAACGCACATGTAAAAGACACGGGACTGATCTTCATTGTATAAATCAGTTTACACTTACAACATTTTGAGGAGGAAAACAAAGAAGGAGAAAAAAAAACAAAAAAAAACCCCACGAGCACAACAAACTAAAAAAAAAAAAAAAGACTGACTACATGTAGTTCAAAATCCATGCATGTCAACATGTTATTAGGAGTGTGGGTCTGTCAAGTAAAATATACGACCAATCATGGAGGTAAACAATTTCTAATGGACCAATCAACTTAAACCAACGAAAAACGGACACGATGAGCCGGCTTTGCTCATCTTACGACTTCGAGTCTGAGATTGCGCTTAGTTTTGTCTACATAACTGGTTGCACAAAACGCTATTCCGAAGGTTAATCAAGAAGAGGGCGATATTTCAGGTGGACAAAAACCACCATCACAGACTTGAGCAAGACTACAACCCTGACATGCGTGATTGAACCAAACAGGGTCCGTGGTTGACATGCAAAGGCCATTGGCAACGCATTGACTGAAACAATGATTTTTTCATTATTGAAGATTTATGTGGGCACAATGAATGTAGCTAAAGTTGCATGTTTTCCCCCTTTTTTCCATGGGTTCGAGTCCGAGTCACAGTGCTCCGAGACAGGGTCAGAGTCCACAAAAAATTGACTCGGGACTGATCTCGAGTTTGAGACTGGACTTGAGTCCTCTAGCATGAATTGTAAAATGCCATCTGTCAGTGTCAGCCACTTTGATTATTTGATCAATTGTTACCTTTTCCTTAATGACTGTGTCCACTTTCTGAAGTCTTTCTGTGAAATTATCCAGTTGACTTTGAATAGGAAAGTTTTCAGCATGGGCTTCTTTCAGCTCCTTTTTCAGTGCATCTTGTCTGTTTTTGAGCTGTACGTAGAGTGTACGTTTGTTTTCATACTCCTAAATAAGGGGAAGAATACACAAAATCAAAAAGATTCATACATCTATGGAACTGACCAGCATCATTCAGTCATTAGCACAGTGTCATTTGGATATTTTAAATGGAATAAGTGGAGGCTTGACCCCCATCTTGACTTCAAACTAAGCCTGTGACCCTACGTTTAATTTACTATCCATTTAAACGAAACTTTTCTAAACGATTAACCGTTTAAACGTTTGTCAGCGGCAAGTCAATGTTCTAAAATACATGAACACCAAAGACAATCCTCCATGGTACAAGATTTTGACTATTAACAGTTGCCCTCCCAAAGTTTAAGGCCGCCCTGCCAAAGAATTGGCTGCCCTGCTAAAATAATTGGCCGCCCTGCCCAAAAAATGACAAATCACCGAACGAAAGCAACTTCGACGGCAGCGCCGACCACTGGTATAAGCTTCCTTTTTACACACAAACTATTTTCCGCCTGCACTTAATAGGATCAAACGAGCAGCCGACGAGCCATGCCCGACTTCCAAACCGCAGCATTGGAATTGCGATCATTCATTTCAGTATACATGTACATGTTCTGTAAATTACAACTGTTAAAACACGATGCACATAACCACATGGTTCTGACTGCTGACGAGTATCCACCGCACGTGCATCGGCCCGGGCCCCATAACGTATGGTCTACAACAGCAGGGTCCAAAGTCCAAGCTAATCAACATTCCGCATGCTGTGATTGGCCGTTGATGGCTGTTGTAATTACCATATTCATAAGAGAGCATGGCTAGTCTCCAACGGGTACACGTTCACGGGCTGAGTAAAGAATTGCCACAGAGTGTGCCGCACGCCTGCAGATTGGTACAATATATACTGCCTTGGATTAAGGCT
>CM021533.1:7805875-7818961 GCA_010994315.2 Pisaster ochraceus
TAAAGCTGATAGGACCACCAACAGTATTTACTGCCAAATTAAATAAGTCCATTGCGGTTATTATAATGAGCAGTTACCTTATAAGGTTGACCACTTGACGAAACTGTATTGAGGTTCTGCACACCCAAAATTATCCGAACCTTTTATTTTGCTATAGCTAAACAATCCCATCCTGGAAAAAATGAATCCAGGCTCTCAGCGAAAATGGCAGTGATTATTTTATAACCATATTGCAATCGAAACTTAATTACTCTAACAAATAATTTCTCCCCTTAGACTACTCTGGTCTACATTTAGCTACGAGGTTAAATGAAACACAATCTTTTTACTTGAGTAGGTGTCACATTAGAAACACTTCAGTTGTAAATTTGGACAGCGACTCCGTCCGTGCTGCTTCGTGTACAACGGTGGCAAATAAAAATATCTTAATCATGAATATGCATCTAACGTATGATTCGCTGAACCGTGAGGAAAAGGAATGCTTTCGGTCTACACAGTGGTCTACGTACACGGCGGTAGCCTTGTGCAAGGCTATTACGCAAGCAACCCGCTTTGAATTGGTTTTTCATCCTCGTACCAAAAAACGAAGCCGAAACAGCCGAAACAGAGCTCTATTCCGGCTTCGTTTTTTGGTTCGAGGTTGAAAAACCATGATTCGACCCCACATTATACTGTATATTAACAAGTTTTGCAGTACCGTGCCAGTATTGTTATGCTGCCTGGTGAATTAAAAGCGGGTGCTTGCGTAAAGAGCCTTGGACAAGGCTATTACGGCGGCGGACTGTGTGTGTGGCGTATGCGCATCGATGTATGCGCATCGGTCTTTCTCAATCAGTCTTTTTCAATCGGTCTTTCAATCGGTCTATTCAAATCACTCTTTTTCCTTCTAACGATCGGTGGAAAGGGGCTGTCGATCGATGGAAAGGACCAATCGATCGATGGAAAGGACCAGTCGATCGATGCCAAGACCGATCGTATGATGCAAAAGACCACTCGATCGATGCAATGAGTCGATGTGTTGATCGGATTATTTGCCTCTTTGGCGTTCTACATTTTACAGCAACAAAGAAGAGAACAACGAGTGCCTCGAAAGCCACATACAATCACTCGTACAACCAAATTCTCTACTACCATGGTACTACACAGCTTACAATTAGTTTTATTACGCTTATATAAAATACATCATATCCTAAAACATCCGGATTTCATCAACACGTTGTGAGTAATTGATGGATAGCAACCAGTTGCATAGTTATGAAAATATTTCAAAATGGCGGCCATTTCGGACGCCATTTTGATTTTAGATACTTACGAGTTCTAAATTTTCAATAACAATTATTCTATTTGATTCCTTGTGCCTCAAAACATGCTGTTTATACACATTTATTTGTTTCAACAGCATGTTTGGTTGAATATGCTATGAAAGGTTTAAAAAATGGTGGCCATTTTGAACGCCATTTTGGACGTCATCTTGGTTTTGATACTTAACAGTTATAAACTGTCAAAATAATGGTTGTATTGGATTTCTTGTGCCTTAGACATTTGTTTATTCACTTTATTTCTGCACACAGCATGTCAAATTGCATAGTTAATAAAGTGTTACTAGAGCGTTTTTTGCGACATTTCCCTTTTCAAATAAAACTGTGGAATGATACTTCATTATACCACATAAAAAACAAAAGATTTTGGCCTTTTGGTCATGCCTAAACAACGACTTTTACAGACCCATTTCTTGCATTTGACACTGCAAATCGCGAAAAGACTCCCACGTGCACACTGCTTCTGAGAACAGCTACATGACGTCACACAGTGGAATAGATCTCGTGTTGTCACCATACACGGTATATGTTTTTACCTGCGTTACAGAGTATAGCAGGTAAACATTGCTTATGCCTTTAACAAGTGGGAACACGTAGTTGGTGTTACGTAATTCAGGGGAATCATAATGCATTCCACTGAGTTCCACCAGGTGGCAGTAAATTTGAATATGAAAAGGGGTGTTTACTGAACGAGGAATTCATTCTAGCCTAGCACTTCGTGCAACTAGCACGTTTTAAACAAAATTTAAAATGCTATCACAGGTAAATTAATTTAAGTAAACTACATAAAGATATATCTACAGATAAGAATGCATCTATTGTTTTCAGGTGGCTATTTAGGCCGTGGCCGAGGGTTTTTCCAGAGTTTTGCGCTTATTAAGTTTTATCTCTGGTTTTTTAATCCCGGACCGAAACTTATTTGGTACCAGAAAATGATACAGACAGTAATGAGAAGTTCAAGTTAGAAATTATTTTTGAATAAATAAAAGTAGCCGGTTTTTACGTGCTTTTTGCTCGGCAGGCTCATCCCAAAATCATGTGTTTTGTATCTTTATTCGAGTAAAATATTGTAAGTAAGCGATTGGGACGAACTAATGTGGACATGACTGTGATGAGAATGAACATACTTTCATGCACTCCAGCTTGTTTGGTAAATTTTCTCCGACAAATTCCACCATGGCTTAAAGTGACAATTCTTGGTAAGACCTTAGCACAATTGAGGATGTCAGTAGCAGCTACAGTGGCAGTAATTCTGAAAGTGCATTTTGCAGGATCAAATAATATATGGCAATGAAAAACATTTTGAGAGAAAAAAATTACTTCAGGGGAACTATTAAATTGTCCTATCAAAACAATCTGTGGCTTGATATTATTTTGAAAGAACAAAATAACACTTTTATTTTGAAGGAATAAACTAACAATTCGGGGGAAACAAATTTTTATGAGGGAACATAATATTATTTTGAGGGAACAAATAAATTAGATCTTCCTTTTTTTAATCTTTCCTTTAAAAAAATTATTCAATCTGTCCCGCCCTTCAAGGGGCTCTCCGTCCGAAGAGTAAAACCTGAACTTCGGGTGGATTGAGGTTTACGATCACATTGCAACTACTTCTGGCATGCAGAACGTGGAGTAATTATACCTCCATAGTATATAGTGGTACATACATTTTGCTGCACGCTTTAACATTATTCGCCTTTGGATTGTTATGCTTTTTGGACCCTTTTTGGATCGCGTTTAATGTACACATTTCTTCCTAAATAGGTGAATCAGCTGGATATTTTGGGAAGCTGAGGTAAGGATTTTTGTCATTGTTTCTTGTGCAGCCTCCAAAAGGACGCTATTTCGGCATTTAATTCACATGCATGAGGTCTGTGATTCTGCGGGCCTTCATTGCATTGTTTACACGCACGTAGTCAGTGATTGTGCAATATCATCAGCAACCTCTTCCAACGTGTGACGTCATTAACTTTCTAACCAATCAAACGCCCTCAGCGGCCAAATATTCACAAGTTTTGCCAAACACCCAAAATGCCATTTTTTGTTGTTGTTGCAATAATACAAAAAAGTGGGAAACAAAATAACTTAACTAACTCATAAAACAGTAGTCTGATGTAATGTCTGCAAGATGTTTAATTGGTATAATTGATTTTGCTGTCTAAAACATCATTTTGATAACACTTTAAAGTATTTGAAATGGTGGTCATTTTGGATGCCATTTTGGATTTAGGTCTTTATGAGATCTTAAATCAAAAAATTATTATTTTGTTGGACTCTTCGAGCCTCAAAACATACGTTTAGACACGTTATTTGTATGTGCATCTCTGATTGTATAAGTTATGATAAGATTCGAAAATGGCGGCCATTTTGGGCGCCATCTTGGATTTCGGAAAGAGCTCCAAAGAGATTTTTGGGGGACTTTGAGTATGTTATTCTAGGCACATTCCTGGACCTATCCTGACAAATCAGCTTGTTATGAGCTATATCCGGGTCTTGGCCTATTGTGACCTAATGCTATTGGACTAATATAAGTTTCCTCAATGATTCTTCCTTACGGGGATATCACTATTTATAAACATATAAAATATGTAAGTTGTTTAGAACAGAGTTATTTATATTATGGTGGACCTCAAGCTGCTGTATACACACAGTATAAAGACAAGTTCAACTTTCCTTTCGTCAATTTTTTTGCCAGGGAAAAATAGGCATAAGACAATACAAAAATACCAAACTCCAAAAAAATATAGAAATGGGTAATGGTTTAAATCAAGTCAAGAAGATACCCAGGTATTTTACTTGTTTGAGTGTATGAGAGTATTAATATTATTGTACATGTATTTGTAAGAAACTACCAACGTGCAAACGGTTACTTTATGTAAGGTTGATTTACAAGCATAACCCAATATTTAGAATGCCTTGATGAGGATTTTGGGAAATGTGAGAAAAAAAGAGTAGCGCTGAAAGGCACCCTGTAAAGGCTCGCACATAACCTAAAACAATAATTGCCAGATTGTATTTGTAGGTCCTACTAAAGCTTGCAGAATTTTCCGAGGCCTTTTCCATTTGCTGCCAGTTATGATGTTTAAGATACATTTTGTCGCCAACACCACGAACTGACACACTGTGTACAAAACTGTTTTGTTTTTTTTAGTTTTCAGTTTTGTGCATGTTTAGACCATGTTAACCGAGGTTGAAATAATATTTCGAGGGAACGAAATATATTGAACTTTTTTTTACCTTTTCAATTTTTTTTACCTGTCCCTTTAGGGGCTCCGTACCGTTGTGCAGTTGAATCGAAAGTTGTGTGTCATGATTTAGGAATGTACCTGTTCCTTTTTATGAATATTTCTCTTTGAAATTAGACGAATGGGGGGGGGGTAGAGGAGCTCTTGGGTGTTTGGAGCAGTGAATTGATCCAATGCATTTGCGTGGTCTGGCAGTGGTTTTTCTGTTCATCTATTCGCTCAATCGTTGGTCGTGTGTGACATTTTGTATGCCATTGCTTAGCCTCCTGGTTTAACAATGGTCCCACGTTATTTTCACTCAACCCGGGCTGATCCTCTGGAGAAAAAACCTGCTGTGCGATGTCGAAACTCCAAATTAAAACTTGATTTATTATTGGACCCTTTTTTTAATAAAAATTAATGCTTGAGCTCATCGGTGCGATTTGAGTGGGAATAATCTCCTATTGATTCACTGCAGTCGGATTTAATTAAAATAGAATGACGGATGTTGGGCAGTCATCCTAAACTTAAGACAGGTGGTATTTTGTGTACTCAATTTATCAAATGGATAAAGAAAGGAGAAAATCAATAGTTTGGAATAAATATTTATTCAAAATCTGTGGTGCTGTCAAAGGCGGATGTATTGTATAGCCCGTGCCATTTGTTTAATTTACTACATGAAGAACATTTCGTGAGGAAAAGAAAGTAATAATAAAAAAATTGAGCGGTCATTTAAGGAAAACTAATTTTTTTCAAAAACAATGTTGTCGTCAGGCACAAAGTATTACCCTCAGACGAGTTTAGATGTGACTCCTATCAGGACCGGGAGTTGGGGTATTTTTGCCTGTAACTTTTGAATGCCTTCGATCACCACCAAATTTTCTGACTACACCCCAAACTTATCTTGGGTCAAATAAAATTGTAAAAAAAATAGTTGTCGTCGGTGGTCAACTGTTAAAGTGACAATCGTTTGTTTGGGTAAAACCATTTTTTTTAAACAAATAAATTGTGCGGTCATTTTCACAACAATTTCATTTTGTTTTTGGATATTTTTTCAAAGAAAGGGGTAGGCCTAGGCCTATGTGATGTGTTGCGTGATAGAGTAATCAATGCATTATGGAAAATTGAAGCCATCTTAGACTTTGCGTTTCAGCCCGTATTTCAGCCTGAGGTTCAAACTATTATGTATGATTTCTTTTTAATGGAATTATTTGTTTACCATTTCAGTCCAAATCGCCCACGAACTTATGAAAATACGGGGGGTATGTGCTTGGTATGGGTCAAGTCAACTAAAAAATAAATAAAGCAACGAAGAATTCATGTGGTCTGCATTTGTTTCTAGTTTAGTGCTCATTTTGCGAAATGGCTCGTCGTAAAACAAAAACGCAAATGTAACAATTTAGTATAAATCTCCAGTCGCGCATATTGCTAATTACTGCTAATTAGGTATATAAGTTATAATGAATAAAATGCAATATGAATTGCTTGAGAGCAGCCTAAAAGTATGGCGAGGTGTTAAACAACCGTTTAAAACCGGTAGGGTCGCGGGCGTGTGATAGGACTGAGCCGAAGGCGGGGCCGTTGCTCGCACGTCCACGACCTTGCAATGTTAAAGACCAAGTCTGCACATTATTTTATTCTTATCCATAAATGCCATTTTTGTTAAAAACGTAACAAAGTAGACAAATATGTACACTTTTCTGTTTTAAAGAAAACAAAATTTGCAATTACTGTTATCAGGCTTCTATCACAACGAACAACAAACACTTCTATCGAGACGGATCACACTTCTATTGCGACGGACAACAAATACTTCTATCGTGACGGACAACAAACACTTCTATCGAGACGGACAACACTTCTATCGCGGCGGACAATATACACTTCTATCGTGACGGACAACAAAACTTCTATCGAGACGGATAACACTTCTATCGTGACGGTCAACAAAACTTCTATCGAGACGGAGAACACTTCTATCCCGACGGACAACATACACTTCTATCGTGACGGACAACATACACTTCTATCGCGACGGACAACAAACCCTTCTATTGCGACGGACAATCGCGATGGATAGCACTTCTATTTCAATGGATAGCACTTCTATCAGGGAGGACAACATATATCTCTTCCGCGACGGACAACATACATCTCTTTCGCGACGGACAACAAACACTTCTATCGAGCCTCCGGAAAACAAACTCAACTTCTATTGCGACGGAAAACATACACTTCTATCGAGACGGATAACACTTTCATTGCGATGGATAACACTTCTATCGCAATGGATAGAACTTCTATTGCATTGGTTAGCACTTCTATCGCGACGGACAACATACAATTCTATGAATCAAACACCATATAATGTGTCCCAGGTATTTATGAATGACAGTTTAAACTAAAGAGGCAAAACGAAAGTACCAGGCTGCCCTTTTTTCCCCAAAATGAGTGGAATACGTATGTATTAACAAGTTGAATAGGCCTTAAGGGATGAACATTCATCAGTATCTTGGATTATGGGAATCTCGTTTTAACCAATGAGCCAAAGATGTTGAAAATCAAGAGAATCAGAAATTCTATCCACAAAATTCAAAACAGAAGAAACTGAAGGATGTTGTTTGTATTGGAGCTTAATCCATTCAGGCTCGATGACAACATGCTGTAGCTTCACTGGTGCGTCTGGTTCTGACGTCATAGCATTGCGCCCTATCACGTGACCGTGTTCGAGTTCGGCTGAGTCTACCCACAAACGCCAAGGGAGTATCGAGGTAGATGTAGCTACTTACAAAACATCTTATAGTTTTATCGGCAGTGTATTGACCAGCTCATTTCCACTTAATGAACTTCTTGTAGAAGACGTCATCAGCAAAATCTGTCATAAAACTTTGGATTGAGTGAGCATTCATACAAGGTGAGTCCGATTTGTGTCTGTTTTTCATTTCCTTTTGTCTATTTTTCCTTTGCCTCGTAATAGTTGTCTTACACCAGTGTGCTACTGGGAATGAATTGATTAATTTGCATACAAGCTACACCTTATATTTACAACTGGCACTGTTAAACAAAGTGATCAAGTTGAAAGCCCAAAATCAGGAGATACATTAGAGATACAATAGATCTTTTGCAAAAAGGAAAACTTCACTTGGTACGAAGGAATATAACTAGTACGAAGGAATAACACCTGGTTAAGTAACGGAACGATCAAACGGGAATTTGTTAAAGTGAAAATTCTTTTTGGTGAAGTTTACAAGGTTTATAAATTATCCTGAGACTGAATTACAGTCACGTGCAAGACATGCAATTCCCACAACACTCTTTATTATTTTGATTCGAAAAATTAGAATAACTTTAGGCCATGCAATGTTACTATATTATTTCATTTAATTGGATGATATTCCAATGGCGGTCTTTTTCGGTTCTTTAATAAAGAATTTGTGCCCAAACATTTTTCCCCTGCCATGATCTAAACAGAGCGAATCTAAAAGCTTGGTCGCACAGCTGTGATGGTGTCAATTTAAAACAGTGGCGCAACTGATGACATGTTTCTTGTGGAAAAACGTATATTTATTCCAAAATAAAATGTATACAAATAATCGACGAATTAATCCATTTAAATGTTACTTTGAATCACTAGTTTAATATTTTATTTCAAGTCATTTGTTTAATTTTCCCTTCCCAGACTTAAAAATAAAATAAACGCGAGCACTGAAACAACTTTTTCAAAGTCCTTTCAACTAATGTATTAAACTCCCCAAAAATCAATTATTAACCGAAAATTTTGCTTTTATCATAAAAACGAAATCTGTCTTAAAAACAACTAAATATAATGAAGAGCATCAGCAATACATTTCCCCAAACATATTTATTTTTAGCTTTCAAGCTTGACCTAATTACAAAAACAATCATTATTAAAAATGCTTAATTTCTTGAGGAATATCAGCGAAGTAAACCCGGCATGAATGAGTGCATGAAATGTCAAGCGTGACAACCATAATATCAAAACGGACGGGCAAGTTGTGTATATATAACTGTTTCGTTATGCGGCGTGTTCTTAGATTGAAGAGGAAAGTTTCAGCCTAGGTCGATCTCGTAATAACTTCCAATTCGTACTCTTTATAATACTCTCGACTTCAGAGGGGCATAAAGGATAATAATGGTGTTTTAGTCCCAATGATCCTACCAGCATAATCGACACTCTTCACGCCGTCCGAAACACTCAACCATCTTCATACTGACTGATTTTTTACTTAAAAACTTTATAAAGAAGGGAACTGAAAACAGTGCTAGTTTTTTTTACTGGGCTTTTTATGGACATTTTTAATGAAGGCAAACTTAGGAATACTCGTTTCTTTACAAAGCAAAAATTAAATTTTGCGTTTGACAAAAATGAATTATTTTTTTTCATAATCACGGCTGTCAATTTTGTACATGGAAATATGACAATGATCCCCATTAATTCAACGCTCATGACGTCAGAACTTGTTGTGATGCTCAGATCATACTGGTTCTTTTGGCTCAGTTATAACGAAGTTCAAGGACTGTCTAAACTAGTTAAATTAATACTCGTTCAAATCTCTCAGCATGATCTGCTTTCAGTGTCTGTCCTTTGATTTATTGTAATGCTAATTATTATAACATGTTGGAGCGTATTTTGATAACATTAATCTGATTGGTAGCTATGCGACAGGATTCTATCGTAGCATAAGACTTTTCCTGGAGAAAGGAGCGTATGTTGAAGTCGTTACGTCATGGTCAATGTCAAAATAGCAGGTTGACAAGTCGGCGAGTCAAGTATTCCTGCGGAGTTTGACCTTTAATAATTAGAAGCACCACCCACTACAGTTCTCCTTCACTTCACCCCACACACGCTCTTTTAATCAGGATATTAAGCCTTTATAGGAACGATAACAAATTTCCGTCCAAACTTCTTACGATTTAAAGCGTGAATATGACATGTTCCATA
Source organism: Pisaster ochraceus (assembly GCA_010994315.2). Lineage (NCBI taxonomy): Eukaryota > Metazoa > Echinodermata > Asteroidea > Forcipulatida > Asteriidae > Pisaster > Pisaster ochraceus. The sequence goes on from CM021533.1 coordinate 7,815,382, forward strand.
TTGTCGACACTTCGGCACTGCATTTAGATCCATTGTCCGAGTGTGTTAACTATTTTTACCGTGTTTCTTTTTAACACCAACTCGACATTTAGTGAATAATTATGTTATCATTCGGAACTAAAGTAACATGGACTTTACCTTATTACTCGAAAGCCATAAACGGTTATACAACTTGTAATTGTGACTCCTAAAGCGTTTGTTCTGATTGATTCTTGAAAAAACTTGTAAATACTTAGAGTACCACAATGTTTACCCTACTAGATCAACAGTCAATATTAAATGTTTGGTTTGAGTATACTTCCAGCTCAATTTTTTTAATGCGTCATTTTGTCTGAATGAGGTATGGGGGGGGGGCAATGACGGCCTAAACCCATCAATACATTTATAGATGATTTGTATGTCTGAAATAGACATGGTGATCTTTCATGCCTTTCTATTCTGCCGAGATGTATCCATCCAAGTGTAGACTGATGATCACGTACAGTGAACAACAGTTTTTTCATTAAGATAAAATTAGCAGAATGAAGCAATTAATGAGGCACATCGGAAGCCGTTTGATCACCTTTCATTTCCTCCATATGCAAACCCTACATCTGGTTTATAAATCCTGCTGTGTGGGCATGGATGACAATAACGTCATAACGAATTATTCATAATATTAATCATCTGAAACTTGGGAGGAAAAACCAGCATATTATTTATACAGTATATTTTTGCCATTTTGATGATAACATATAGTGCAATCAATTTGTGACTTGAAAATAACCAGATTTTGTATATTTCGCCACACCGATCATTGTACATGAGCACTGTGTTATATCGATATCATTTATAATAAGAATTTAAATCTGAATAATATTGAAAAACCAAAAACAAAGTTGTGGAAACAAGGCTTGTATTGATTTTCCCTATAATTTTGTAGATTAGGCTATTTTGACCAGTCCAAATAATGTACAATTTATTATATACAAGCAATGGAATTTAATCTGCTGAATGTTTGAAAGAAACATTTAAATAGAAAGCTTGGTAAAATTTCAGACTTTTTATATTGATGGGAAGTTAATTTAGTTTGTGAATGAGTTATAAGCAAAACCAACGAGTGATTTGTGAGATGAAAATGTAGACTATACGTTGTTGTTAACGCGACCTTCTGATGGGTTGGATGCTGCACTTGACGGGAATGCCAGAGACATAACATCTTATGGCGGGGAGTCGATTTATTACTCTTAGTTTTTGAAAGATGTGATGTACAGTAAAGACTGCTGAATGACAACGTTTTCTCTTCAGCAAATTTAGAAATCTTTTAATCTAGAACCCAGGGTAATGCGCCGCTGAATGTGTCACGCGTGAGTAATGGTCCAATCACGCATCCAGTTTAATGACATGTGACGTAACAACAGTATAGAAAGCTATCAAGAGTTGGCAAACAAGTTCTCATTTCAATTCTGCAATGTTTTAAACTCAGTTGTGAACAAGGGTTTGATTACACGAATTTGGAATTCAATTTTTTATTTATTTTTTCCAGCTCAAAATGAAGAAGCATCTGACGGTTCTCATTGTTCTCGTTTTCATGACGCTCATAGAACACGCCCTCTCCGGCGGACACAGCTCATGGTACCGAAGCAGCAGCGGGAGGAGCACAATGAGAAGCAGTGTTAGACTTCATGGTGGACGACAGTTTACAAGCAGCAGCAGCAGCAGCAGTAGCAGCAGCATTTGCGGCGGTGCCTACATGAGCATGAGTGGGATGAGAGGTAGTACAGGCAAAGATGGCATTAATGCTATGTTGTCATCTCGCCGGTACACTGACATGACACCCCCGGAGTCGTCAGAAGAACAGCGAACCAACAGCAATGAAAATACATGTAGCCTGAATGATTGTTTGCCTTTCATCAAAACACAGGAGACGATTGAGTTGAGCTGGTCGCAAAGACGAGAAGCTTTCTGCAAGAGGCCGTTCATAAATACCTGGCGTAATGCGGAGAAACTTCTACAAGCGTCTAGCACCATTCTGCACACTCCAATCGTCACGCTCAATTCGGAACAGAAATCTAAGGTCTTATCCCGCTATGGGAACTATTTCCATGGTCCGGATCGACTGCCGCCCATACCATCTACAACTATTCCACCTCATCGGGTAAAGCGCGACTCCAACATCAACGTCTGCCCGAGAGTGGAGCTTTGGGATCCACTGGTTTTAGCTCTTACCAATGACGATGAACTTATTCAAGTTATACAGGTAGGCTTCCTAGCGTGGTACTCTATAAACCTTATCAGGCTGACGGCATTTGTGACATGTCCCTTTGGTGCAATAGCAGCTATTCTCACCAACATTCTGACCGCTTTCCCTCACTCACACAGGATTGGCTAAAACGTTTTTGCCAAGATTATTTACTACAAGAGGGGTGCAATGCACCTGTCAGTGATCTTGGCTTTGATTGCCTATAAAGGTGCTCAGGCTTTGAAACAGCAAAATGGCAATGCTCATTGATTCTAAATGGGTTTTACCAATCTCTCTCTGTAGCAATCTTTCTCAATAAGATGCCTCTTCACTTTGACGTGTTTCTGTTCCAACCTGATAGTAAACGAAATGCTTAGAGTTTCGTTTTGATTTTATTTCTTTCTAGATCCCTGAGAATGATGCTACGCAATGGATCCTAAAGGAAAGGTGTGCGCAGTCCGTTTGTAACTTCGTATCAAGCTGTGAATGCACGCACCACACGCGTCTCGTACGTGCATCAGTCATCAGTTTTGATGAATCACAGGTAGTGGAGAGATATATCAAAGTGTACTGTTGCATTGCGCAGATACTGAGCTGAGCTAGCGGTAGTATAGCATGGAGTAACCCTAAGACAAATAAGATACTGCGCACTGGTCAATTAAGCAGGACAACAACTTTCAGTCTCCTGTGAAAGATTAAAATGAAAAGAAGAAAACAAAAAACGATCTAAATTCTTGTCTTAACTTTAGATAATATATCTAAATTTATGTAACTATTAGACAAGGAATGTTATTTTACACAGTTTGTTTTAAACAGCATTAAATCGCAGTATAAAGCAAGGAGAACCCAGTGCTCAGTATTTTGTAGAAACCTGGCCCAATTCCTTCACGCTGATAAGACGAACATCTGTTTAGAACAGAACAATCTTGGCTTGCAGAAGTAGTTTACCGGTCAAAGTATCATGTTAAATCACTGTTTTGATTTGTGCCTGGCAAATTATTTTTGAATAGCAATATTTTCCCTTTAACAGCTTTATGAAATTGGGCTGATATCTTCATATCCCCTTGTGCTAAAACCCTTTGGTTTCTCTACTATTATTGACAAAACAACTGGGTCAGAATTGACCTCGACCCGGGTCCCGTTGGGCCTGACCAATTTCTGTGTCGGTTTGGCCCAGAATCTGTGTCATAATGACATAGAAATGGCTCAAACTTACCCAGAATCCGAGTTAAAAATCCCAATAAAAAAAACAACAACGTCCAGGTCAGGCTGACCCAGATGAGGGGCAGGCCCCTTGGACTCGGAGTATAGGTCAATCACGACCCGGGAGTATGAGAACCACTTGTATAGGTCAATCAC
>CM021533.1:7845162-7863445 GCA_010994315.2 Pisaster ochraceus
CCCCCCCCCCCCCAAAAAAAAAACCCAACCCAGTCACAGGCCTACTTTCGTTGTTCATTGAAGCTGTTGTTTGGGGTTTTTGTTGCTGTGAAACAATATTGAAATTTATACTAATAATAGAACAATAATACCATTGATAATAATAATAATGATCGCCCTTTGCTTTAAGCCCACTTAAACCGGAATCAATTTTCTTCAAATATAAATGTATTTTCGACGTTAAAATCGTGAATTACTTCAACCCCCACCCCACGATAGCAATCTAGTATAGCACTGCCTGGAACTAACACAGTTTCTTCTAGACTGTTTCCGTTTCTGAACATGTGCTATTTTTTTTTCAATTTACAGAGACCAGAACGATTTCAGGCCAGGTTTCCGTAGATGAAAGTTTTTCCTCTGTTTTCACGGTAAACATTGTAACTTAGTGTTAGTTTGTCATGGAGATAAAACAATTGAGGCGGTGGCACGTTACGACAAAATTCCCCAAACCTGCTAAGGCTTCCTGTTACACCTACTTTATCAGAGGCAATAAAAAGGGCATTCTATATACAGGAATCGAACATTAGGTCAGTTTGGCTGAGTAACTTTTGTACCAAACCCATCTTACATATACAAATTGAATGTTAGGCCTGCAAAATTAACTGCTGGGCATACAAACAATCACAAAAGTTTAAACCAATTATTGGTACTTTCAGATTCTCTTGATAAATGTACGTCTTTCTTTTAGGTTGCTGATTCATGTTTACGTGGATTACATGAACTGTTAGTTTCGTTTCTTTATATCACATACTAATTTAACGAATGCGCATTTTAAAAGTTCCATGCGACCTTCATGAGCTGTAGAACTTTGCCACGGCAGATCTTTGTATCGTTTGTGGCTTACAAAGACCTAGAACTTGAAAATATAACCCTACAGGTATGAGATACTAACACCCCAAAGCCATTTTCTACAAGTGCAGGGAAACGTTTTATAAACGATCACACGATCAGTATCCAGACATTCACACTTGCAGTTTGATTGCTATTGTTTGTTTCAGAAGCCCATTATACGTGGAAACGTGACTATTCACAATGAATACGGTGAGCTAATGATGTGTGGAAGGTTTAACATCACAGTGATTGACAACTAAGTCTCAACAATTCACAGGCTAGAAAAACTAGGAAATACCTTTAATATCATACAGATTATTGTCATGACTACTTTATCAAGGAAAGGATGAGAGCAGTTGTTGAAAAATGAGAAGTTTTGAATTCGCTACGTCATTGCACCCTTGGCCCCAAAAGTTGGAAGTAATATCGATTGTTAAGTTGGTAAAAAAAATGAATAATTTCCCCCGAAAATGTGATAAATCAATCAATTGTTATAGAGTCCAAACGATGACCCAGCTATTTAATACAATAACGTCGATTATGTCGAAATAAACACGTTTGCATAGTGTTTTAGTATTTGGACACAGATACAGACATAACAATCTAAAACCTCCCGCCGGGTCGAATTTGAACTGGATTTGGGGTCTCAGAGGCCCTGACCAACTTTTGGGTCAAGCTGACCCAGAAAGGGTCAAACAAAAATTTGACAAAGACTCTTCATCATATGGACCTAAATATGGGTCAAGCTCCTCGGGACCTGGATCCGGGTCAATTTTGAGTGCATGGGAACATTACCATATTTGGATAAAAATGGGGCAAATATTTTAGTAATTGTATACCCGGTTCTGATAGGATAACCGTTTCTATCTGTACACGAATTCCAATGTTTCAAGGCCACCCTCAAATGGGTTTTAGGCAACATGAACATGTCAAGAAATCTAAGTGATACGTTTAGCATGTCTAGAAATCTAACTGATACATTTAGCATTGTTTTACTTGACTTTAACATGGTACATTTGAGAGATGAACAGCGGACATAATGTTTCCAAAAAGCAAATCGAACTGCGAGAACAAAGATCAATAACAAACTTGTAAATGTGTGTACTTCTGCAGTAACGTAGGCCTACTTTTTGTCGCAATTTACATCACTCTCCCATACAAGCTCTTGTGTCGACCAAACCTTGCTGGGCTTGAAGATAGTCATTACAACTTGTTGCACCAGTGCCTGAACTTACCATCAAGACCATAAGCTTGATTTTAGTGCAGAATAAAATAATAACAATAATAATAAACAATAATAACCATGTCATGGGTTTCAACAAACATTACAATTGGTGACTGTAGACCGCTAGGAGGCAGCAGACGTACACTGCAAATTTCTATACTTTGGGTATTTCTGAGCATGCGCACATTTCCGATAGCGATGGATTTACCTGGTGAGCCTGCTGCCACCTAGTGTTCCAAAAAGTCTCACATTATGGTGGTGAAAAAGTTCATTGCTTTTACCTAATAATTGTTAAAACAAATTTGCTCAACAAGATTGAGTCAAGGGTTGTAGCAAACCTGTAGAAATAACATAATTTTGTGTATTTACTTAGAGACAATGTTACTTCATTTAACAATTAACAGTTCAATACTGATCCACGTAAAGTAAATATATGCGCATGGGATAAAGTCACAAAGTGCGCGGAGTGACAACATTTGAGTATTACTGATACTGACGTGGTGACGTCACGTACAGACGGCAGAAGCTCGGCTGTTAATACATGCAAATAATAACATTCAAATATTAGTGTCAGAAAAATTGGTAGTTCTTGTCAGCAGTGAGATGATTGCTTAATCGCGTCAGACTGACGACCTGATTACGGGAACGTCAAAACATGGCTGGTTATATTAGCGCGGCCGTATGGCCAGTGTTTGATTCCTGTTTACACAGGCATGCGTTAGCGTTTGACCCATGCGGTCCTTGCTAAGGCGGCCCCCTTCAGATGTGCAGAGACGAGGGGTTTATTAGTTTGGATTTCGCGGCTTTTCGCGCCAATTTTCCACTGCTTTGTAAACAGCCCAGGGGTTGCGTGGCGAGGGGACCGTACTCCGCTTGGACCTGGCTGCCTCAGGGTGATGTCGAACGCGCTATTAATCATGGCACTTTCATTGCTTTTTTGTTTGAATGATTGCCGGCCCGTCTTTTACTCTAAACTGTTCAGTGACTGTGTGGACGCCGTCATGTTGTCAGCCTCTGCCCGCTTACATTGTATACATAAGCCGAAGTTTTACTTTTTAGAAAACACAGAACCATAGAAACAATATTGGACGGGTCTACAGAGTTCAGTTTCTCTTTGTTCTTGTCACACATCTTATCTTAATCGAGCATTATAAAAAGGTATTCATTGTTTTTCACGTTTGTTAGTGAGTGTTGCTTTTTTTCAGTGTGTGGTGCACTTTTGAGTGCGATTAGCCAAACAGTAAACAGTGTTAGAATTACAGCTGCACCTAAACTGATAAATGAGGCAAATACCAATATTAGTAACAATCGCAATATAGTACATTTTAATATTAAAGCTTTTAAATGAAATTGAAACCAGTGCAGTTCTGCTATTTTGTATAGGGAATCATTGAATTTCAGCGCAACTTGCAAATAACTTACAAGATCAAGATTTCAGTTGATTTGATTCTCGTTTCGTTCGAGAGGGTTGTGTTAGTCGTTTTTCTGTTTTGAACGTACTCATCTACTTTTCGGAATTTCTCTTTTACTGACATCAGTTCAGGCTTTCAGAGTTCTTTGTATTTCTAAATAATCTCATTGGCTCCTTTTCATCGGAGTCAAAGTCAACTAGCGAAATTTTGTCGGCCATTTAAATTCATCCAATGTTCACAGTCATCACTTTATACCCAACGTGTTGAACGCTAAGCTTGACCGATTTCTCTTGAGTGTGGTAAGGAAATCGTTGTCACGATTATCTTTTATTATTTTCTTCGTTTCCTTTTGTATTACTTTGATAGTAAATATACTGGGTTAGTTCAACAAAAAATTACCAAGATTTTTAATGATTTCTGTATGTAACGGTAATGAAACGGTATACTCAGTCTCTTTTGTACTTATAGTGTTTTTTTTAAATCGTTGTATGAATCCTCGATTGGGATCTTTGGCCGCCATGTTTGCATTTTAATAAACTAATAACAGTCAACAATAAGCTCAAAGAAATCGGTTCCAATAACTTTTTTGTCGTGTGGCAACAGCGCCCTCTATAATAGCAAATCGTTTACAAAAGTGACATTACTACAGCCACTTCCGAATTGGTGGTTTTGGCAGTGGCTGCGTCTAGATCTCCCCAAAAGACCTTTTCCTATACATAACATCTGAAGCCTACGGCCATACCCGTAGCCAAAGCTGCTGTATTTGGACACAACTTCAAACTGTTGTAAATAGACAAACTTTTTGTACTTGAACAAACTCACTCTTGTCCGCAACTGTCAACGACCGACACAAATTGAAACGAGTGAGCACGTCCCAACAAACAGAAAAGGTTTCCAAACTTACCACTGTCAAGCTAGAAGTGTTTACCTGCCAAAAGTAGGACTGTCTAACGTCTGTAAAATGGACGTCTCTCGATCACAGTAATGCGTTTGATAAATTAATAATAAATCTTATTTCGGACGTTTTTTCCTATACGACATCAAGAGAGTGAAAGGAAGTCGCCAGTAGGCCTGTTTCGTTATATTGACAACCTCAAGCCGCTGGCTGAAAACTATAAAATAATGGATGTTTTTCTCTTTATTTTTCTTCCCCATCAATACGTTGCCAAGGAAATACAACTTGGTGTGGCAGGTATTTTCTACACTGAGCCGTGCGGCTGATGTTGCTATATTTCATGGGTGAATGATCACCCAGGGCAAGTGGGGAGACGGCTCTGTGATAGGTGGTAGTAGCAATGCTTGTTAGTGGGCAGGGGCCAATCCTGTCCAGAAATACAAAAGAGCAATTGACAGCACTGTTGAAGTTTTCGAGCTGATGAAAGCCTTTGGCAAATCTTCAAGATTTTTCTCTCAAATCGTTTCGATCATCTGTTTTGTTTTCGTTTTGTTCAGAGAGTCTTTATGGCAATCTCATGCGTCAATGAATCCCGACATTAATCAGAAGACAATTGAAGATCGTGAAAGGAAACAAGAAAACGCACCAGGATGCGCTTGCGGAAAATTACAATCTCTTTTTTGAAGTATAGTTATAATGTGAAAATGCTTCAATATTATAGGCATTGATCATGGAGCTGACTTGGTTGCTTTCCTCTCATTCATGTCATTGTGAACGAAACCGAGGCTGGAATGACAACAAGGAAGTTTCTTGTTATTTTTATGTTTTACTCTACACAGATGCGTGCCAAGCACACTTAGTTCTTTCCCAATTACCGTAACAAATCCATATTACTCGGTGGGATTCGAACTTACGACCACACCATTCTAGAGCAGTGTCCATTTTCATAGCTCCGCTCTCTGCGGAATTATGGGCTTACAGTCCAGAGACTTACGTGCTGTACAGGGCGCCATAAGCGAAGAATAATCTGCGGTAAGCAGAGCAATGGCAGTAGACACAGATGTCTTATACCACTAGACCACCGAGCTTGCCTGAAGATATTTTGAGGCAGTTTGAGTTCCTCTATTTTAGCGGCGGGACCACGACCATTTTAAAGTCCCTTGGTAATCATGTTGAGAATGATTTGATTTAGTATTGATTATACAGGGGTATGGATCAAGAAAAAATGTGATAATCACATGAAATTTGTAGTGTGATATTAAACAACCATCTCATTTGCAGCATCTCAAAGGATAGCACAGTTGCTTTTTTGGTAACTCTCACAAATCATTTACAAATTACATCAAGTACTAATTTGCAAATAAATGAGGTTTCAAATTGGAAAAGATATACTTCATTTGAATTATAAGTAAGCTTTTGTCAAAGTAAAGAACGTCTGAAAACAACCCATCAATCACTGCTATTTAAGATTGTTGCAAACTAAATACACAAAAATATGAACTTTGACAAAATTATTGACAGACATTTTAACAAAAATGTGTAAATTGTTTTGGATTTTTTCCGTAAAAAAGTGACTACCGAAAGTTTACAATATTTTCTGTTTGTTTGTCCGTAACACGTTTCCAAAATTCACTCTTACAACTCAATTACATACTTTCTCTTTGAGCAGCAATTGGAATGCACCAGCTTCGGTTTAACACAATTCTAATGCCTATTTACGTAATAAAACACAAAGGAAACTGACTGGGTAAATTTTCAATAGTTTTGGTTGAACGAAGAAAAATTGACTGGAGAGGGGCTTGAACCTGCGACAAGAGTGATCGCCAACAATGCTCATGATGGCTCAGTCGCTTGGCACGTTAAGTCTGATCTCGCAGGTTCAAATCCCACTTTCGTAATTTTCTTTATTCACCCACAAATTAATGGCTATTTGTTCAGAATTATTTGCGATGTTCGTCTACTTTGTTAACTGGGTGCACATCTGTCTATGAGGTACTGGCACGTATCGTGTTTTCATGGAGCTACATGTAAGTATCATTCACACTTTCCCTTTTTGTGCAGTGAGCACTGGACTGCTTGAACAGGCCATCGCTGTTAGCACTAAACTTTACCCCGATATTTAACGCTGATCTTCCTCTAGCTTCCAACATTAAACAGCTTCAAACAAGGAGAACAGGGTTACTTTTACCCACTGGTTCTGTTAGAGTTGGGACCTCATTCAATTTCATTTAAAAAGTGGCAATCTGTTTTGTTAATACAATTTGATAAGCACCAGTAATTGCACGTAAAATGTTCTCGCCGTTGTCTGAGTTAGTGTGCAGCCTAAGTGTGTCACAATAATTGTTCTGATTAGGTACTTAGTAATACTAGTTCCCATGACTCCTCAATAGAGAGCCATTCCCGTACGTGTAATCACAACCCCAGGGTGGCTGCACTTTATCCACAGCTCCACGTAGACCACATAACGGGATTTACAACATGTAAAATAGCCAAACATCATGTAAGTCTGATTCAATTATTGTTCATTTCGTTACGCTCGGTAAGCACATTTTCCCGAGTCGATCCTGGACAGGTTCTGTGTAATAGTTCTGCCCTCTGCTTGTAATGCGCTCATAAAATTAGTTTGAAAAAATCTTCTGGAATCCTTTTAACCTGCCAATGGGCATTCCTTTCATCTTAAAGATTTTTAAACCAATGTGGGGTATCATTAGTGATGTTCGTAAACCAGGTATGTACCACTTTAGAACAGTTGGTAAGAAAACTGAGTTATGATCGCAAAATAAGGTCAATGATGATATAGTTTCCAGGGCACTTGCATGAAATATCCACCCATGGAACATTCTTTATCTCTAGTAACACATCTTTTTACGACTACACATGAAACAAATAATGCATGCCACATTCTAATCTTCTAAGGCTTTGCTTCTAATTGCCAAAATTATTAAATAAATAACAAAGTTGTCCTCAAATGGGCCATACGAAAGAGTTTGAGCAAAGTGCTTCAATTTGGATTTGGATTTCTGTCACTTGACATAATCGAAGTTGGGCTGTTTTTTATACTTTGGCACTGGCCAGTATGATATTAAACTAGAATTGCTACAGCATTTATAGGGCCCAGTCCTACTACAAAATAAATATTTCTGAAAGATTTTGACTCGCGGCAATCATAATCCATATGCATTACATTAACAAGAACAACAAAGGATTCCTGTGTCTTCAATGGCAAAAAAAAAACACACTTAAAATAATTACTATAATTTATAAAGCTGTGAGTCACGAACAAAAGCAAAACACAAACAAATGTAAGCAATCATTGGCAGTTTACGTAAATGATGCATAATTATGAAGGATGCTTACTGTCATTGACTCAGTACAAAACTCGCTCAATTCTAAAGATCGTGTTTCATAACCATCCCTCTCTGCAAGAAGCAACATCAGGTCGAAATCATCAACAGTGTTTTCCAAACGCGATGTAACACAAGTATTACAAACCTCAAACCATTTGGCCCTTTCTTACTGGAGGGCTGCATATTAGTTGTTGTGTTTCAGTACGTTAAATGCACTTCCTCCACTGACTTTTATGTCCGCTAGCAATGTAACAGAATTGGTTGCACCCGTCAGCTCGGCTCACATCAATGTGTGCTTTCCGTATTTCCATTTAATTCCCCGATTCCTATTAACTTCCCTGCAATAAACCATGTTTCACAGCGGGCTCTGGCCAAACAAAATATACCGCGAATCTCTCTCAGTGATCTGTCGGCGTTTTCTGGGCTGAGAAAGAAGCGCCAGTTATTGCTGCACGCGGAAGCGAACAAAAAAAGTTTCAAGAATTTGTTTTAAAATAAGAGAAATTCCCCGCTAAATTTGATTTGGATTTTGCAGTATAAATAGAAGAAACGTCTGTACCTCGATTGTTGGACAGAGTGGCGACTGTGAGGGTGTTGAGCGTATGAGAGAAGAAGATTGTTCATGTCGTCTTAAAATGCACATGGTGATGATTGGTTTTGTCAGGTATGAACAAATAAGAGGTCAGCAATTTACGGTATTTATAAGGCGCCACATCAACGATTAACTTTACCCCGAAATAAAATTATGGGAAATTAATCTCTGTAGTTACATGATGCATTTTCCTAAAGTATCGTACAAATTCATTCCCAAATAATCTCGTTCTAATAAGTGTGTGTACCTGTGTCCTTGAGAAAGCGACATTTTTTGAGTTTATTTTCCTCGGAGGAAAAATCTTCAAACTGCTTTGAACATCAGCTGCTCATAATCTACATACTTGTTTACTTATATGAAGAAAAGTATTAGAAATGTTCATCATAGCACATGGCTTTGATTTCTTTAACGGAATAAAGTAGACGACCACTATGGTGATGATACCAAGATTAATCAGTTCTGTCTTGCGGCTGGCCCTCGGGAACGAAATAGCGCAACAAAACCGCCGGAAATATTGTCATTTTTACCAGCTCCAGTGAGTTTCCTGCATGATTTGTAACCGTTCCCGGTCTTCAGGTTATATTAATATCGTACTGAACGGGTTTTGGGGCCGAAAAGAAGCCGCTTGAACTTTAATATCTGCATTGCCTCTACGGTAGCACTACGGCGAAGTTGCAGCAGCAGCGCGAATATCCAAAGATGCCCCGGGGGCTAAGGAGCGATCACTCCCGGTAAGGATCACTCGCCAGCCTGCTCGATTTCCTGACGACGAGGAGTTTGCGGGATAAGATAAGTATCTCTGTATTGTTACTTATCCCTATTTTTAATCTAGCGGACTATAGTGGGAAATGACGCACCCTGAGAAACAGCTAACGTATATTTGGGCTGGACTCGAGGAATTGAGAAGAATAATTAAATGGAGACTTTTGATAATGAAATAAGCTCATACCGGCATCTGGTTCTCTCCAATGAGTATAAAAATCTGGGGTATTATTTACATAAAGAACAATTTATTCAATTTAATGTGCAATGTACCCTTTTTCAACGCAATCCAATCGATTTGGCCACTCTATAAAGGACACACAATGATAATAAGATTAAATAAATAAACAAGTAAAGAGTTGAAGTTCCGATCACTGGAGTTGAACTAACTATCGACATAGTAGCGGTTGTCATGAATAAAGAAGGTCATTTATAAATTGTCAAAAAGTGGTTATCGAACTTTGTTTTCAGTCAGCCATTATTAAAACACAGCCTTAGTAATTTCTAGCGATAGCCTATACTCTCAAAAGGGACTTAAAATGTCGTCATCGATTTTTTTCTTTAAACAAGTTTTACTGATCTTGCATGATGATTGAGGTGTTGGTGTCAATTGTCATATTTCAGGTTAGTGATCTTAAATTGTATTTAACGACAATGATAAACATCTGTTCGTTCAATGTAGGACATGAAGCCTTTATGAAGCAATATTGACGGACTATTTACATAGGCTATTAATCGTTTGCTGTTTTTCTTGATTTGGAATAACGAAGCGTCTTTAATACTATTTAGTACGGTATCCGAACGTAAGGGTAAGCAATGTTTGGGCTAAAGTTGTCAGTTTCTGTCTTTTATCTAGCAGGGACCGACCATCTTAATAAAGCTGTGTAGAAGATAACAATGCTTTGCCCTAAATGCACGGTGTATATGGGGAAGTAAATTCTACGAGGCAATACATTTCTTTCTTTGAAAATTATTATTAATTAGTGCTAAGATGGATGATATTTGGCCACGTGCAAACGAAGTTTACCATAATTTTCAAGTGATCCTATATCTAAACTTCAAATAAACTAAATACTTGACATTGTTTTGGTAGATCTAGATATGATCCAGTAACATTCATTCCCAAAACTCCCCTTTTGAAGACCATAAACTATATGCTTCAATGTATTGATGACAAAACAACGTTAACCAGTCAGAACCACATGGTTCATGAAACCTGAGCTACACACCGCCTATGCTTTTTGAATGATTACAGAGCGGTAAACTAACAGAATTTAACCAAACTTCTCTAATATCCTTGTCGACGAGTTCAAATGAAACATGCCGTCAGTCGGGCCCTGGTCAACGCCCGATTCCCGCTCCTAAGAAATGAAAGTCCGGACCGAGCTTCACTAGATTATATACTGTTACATTTTTGCCTTTTATTTCTGCCAGAAAGAGGCGTATAACCTGATCTAACCCGAGATTTAAGCAAATTGGATAAGGACAAAGTGTTTTCTATCCGCAGCTAAAAGCCTTCCCGCGACCGTGACGTTTGCCCCCGGGTACTATCCTGCGAATCGGTATATTAGAGTCAACACCATTTTGCTAAGATTGCACTAATCGGATCAACTTGGTTCTGGGTTTTGCGGATAAACTTTACCTTATCGATATGAGAGAGAATTGAGCAGACACCTCCTACACTGATCTTGTTTCTCTCCCCCTCTCTGGTCGTAACCTTCCTCAGATGAGCGTTACCGCCTTTGTTGATTATTTTCTTGCCGTTTTTATTTCGTCGAAACGATGAAAATCAAACGAATGCTGTATCTCTCTTGTTGGACTGGTAAATACATGACACGATTGAAACTGAAGAATACTTAAAAGTACGAATGGACACTATTGTAGAGTATCACGTTAACATTTGAAAGCATTTGAAATACCATGGCACACTGAGTGTAATCGTTCAAAATAACCACTGCATTTAGGAAATATTTTAACCCAATCCGGATGCTAAAGAGCTTATTTCGAGGCAGATTGAAACCAAAACATGCAAGATATGTTAAAAGACAAACAACTAGCATAGGACTGTGTGACCACAACATTGTGTTCTTTGAATGAAGCAATACACGAAACTTTCAATGTGAAAATAAGTGAAAGTAATCAAATTATTCTGACAAAACAATCGTTCCGAAATTTTGTTTAAAGACTGAAACTTCAGAAAGGTATTACAATGTTAAGAATTGCTTTTGGGAAAAGTATGGCATTTTTGTCAATGTCCATTTCTTGTTCAAAGCAGCAACATCACTAACTGCATACTCGGAAAATGTAATTCCTCTTCTCGGGAAAAAATAACTGGGAACTGGGAAAAAAATAATGTTTTCATAACTCTTGCTGATTAACAATACGAATTGCAGCTTTGAGTTATCTCACTGACAGGAAAACATTAAAATAAAAACCCCAGATAATGCACATATTTTGAAAGTATCTCTTCACTAAGTCTCCCAAATAATCTAAATGTATCAAACATTAATGGCTTTCATTTTCTGAAGCGCTGACTGTCGAGTCAAAGCCTACCGACGGATTGGCAGAATCTACGGCGCTCCTGGCATGAGACCGATCACCCCGGAGGTTTTTTCTACGGGAGACAACTCGACCTTCATGCCGAAGCATCAGATAGAGTGCGATACAGCACATGATTAAATTAAAATGCACACGATAAAAAGATAAATCCATAAATTTGGTAGTTGACAGTTCCTTATGCTAGATCCACAATGTTTTGAATCGCTTCTTTGAAAGGAAAATCTATGAAGAGAAAAACGGAAAAGCCTGTCTAACTTTGAGGATTTTTTTCATTCGTTTAACCTTTAAAGATAGGGACATACTCATAGATTGGTGTTTTTTAAAGTTTTTTTTTAACGTAATGCTTTGTTGTCCAAATTATCAAGAAACGTACAATAGAAGTAACTTTTGAAAAGTTAAGATGAATATAGAGTCAACTTGTTGAGAAGACAGCAAAAAAAAAAAAAACCAACAACAAAACCCCAAAAGAGAAGACAACAACAACAACACCATTATTTTCATCAAGAATCTCGATCCGTCCACGTTTAGTGAGATGACAGCGGGTACAAACCGCGTCTCTGGCCGCAGCATTCACAAACAGACACCACGGAATTTCGCCCCCCAAACCTTGACGTGAGTTTTAAAGATTCATAGTTTCGACATCTTTTTTATTGACTTCTAATTAATGCGGGCATTTCAGCCCAAACATATGTTTATTTGTAACAAGAAGGCTTTCGGATAAAAATTATGCACACATTTTTCGGGCTCATTACCAAAGCACCACCTTTAATACGTGAAACACATCACAACTTAGTTACTGAGTAATTCTTCTTGCGTTGAATATATATGGGAAACATTTTAAGCCATCAATAATAATTGTTCCCCCCCCCGAAAAAGTGGTACATTGATTGATCACGTGATAGAGTTAAATGCATTGTCAGAATTCAAAATGGACGCCATATACGGCAGCCATCTTGGATTTGTGTTCTCAGGAGGCCGAATTATATCATTTTCTTTTGCATTGGAATTTTTTTTAAATAAGCTTGTTTTCAACTTGTCAGGTCAAGAAAACTACATTATTGTCAATAAGGCCATCTTGATTTTGAAAAAAATTAAAATTTAATTAATTGTTGATAAAAATAGGGGAAACTAAGGATCATAGTACTGCCAATTGAAGAAAAATAAAATTAAAAATAGAAACATAAAATAAAAAGATCGAACTGGCTAAACTGGTCAATAATCTCAATTAATGTTTCAGTGTCCAGTTGTTATTAATCTGAATATTAAACTGTCAATGCTCGCTGTTGGGCAATGGGATTTTAGACCAAATACACCCGAGCATATTATAGTATACATTTACTTTGTACTCACACATTGAGGGAATTATTTAAAATCATAATATATATGAACATATGTATATATATTCTTAAATTCCGAAAAATGTAATACACTTTTACCAATTTCCTGACATTTTCTTAATAACTGTTAATGTTTGCACGTGGCTTAATGTGTATTGACTGAAAATCTTTAAATTAAATAGATATATGTGAATGGAAAATATTTACAATACTGATGGAAAAACAACTTGCGCTCTATTGTCACCTTTCGGGAAAGATGATGTCTTACACTAACAATAGAAATGATTATTGGAGTTTGAATGACGTGGAATTCAATTGGTGTTGTGTCCTCTGAGACAATGGTATGGTAGAAAACACTTTCCATTCAAACCACGGGTTTCAACCTTGAGATCAGCGTGTGCATTTCGCTGTACCCTGTTTCTCATCGCCCGCTCCAGGTCACTGCAAAATTCCAAGTAATTAAAACGTCAAGTAATTAAACCACAATCATTTGATACTAATATTGATTGGGAGGAAATGCAAACTTGATTGATGGGATTATTGTGGGGTTTATAAACAAAAGACCTGGTGTCTTTTGATGGGAAACCTTCAGACTAATTCCGAACGGTGGAACCAGAATATTGTTGTTTTAACACAGAGAAGAGTGGCAGGACAGAGACCGATAGCAGGCAGCTCACTTTATTAAAAAACAAAGTACAGAACTACAGAACTGGTGTTTTATCAAAAATATTCCGTTGACCTCATCACATATAAGCTGCTATCTATTTTAATGGGTGGGTTGCGATCAAGGGTAAAATGACTGATGAAGGACTCGAACCCACGCCGTACAGCATTCCGTGAGAGTGGTCTACCATTACTGTGCCAGTAATGGTGGGAGCAGTCGTAGTCTTGTGGGGGGGGGGGGGACCTAGGATTGTGCCCAGACTAACCAAACCTGGGCAATCGCAGTACCACACAGCGTGGATCACACAATGAGACACAAGCCGTTTATGTAGTTGTACACATAACAAAATCTTGAAAATAAACCGGAAAATGTTTTGCTGATGCCGAACTGGAACCCACGACCTTTTGAAAATGGTACGAGTGCTCCAACTGAGCCAACCAGCCCTTCTGTTGGTGGGCCATCCACTTTTTAGCTAATCATCCTTTGCTGAGTGAGGACAGGTATAATAAAGTATTAATCCTCCAGAGAAATGTTTCCATTTGAAATAGTATTGTCAAGTCGAGAAAATAGTATTTCAGGCCCTACAATTAGCCTTTTTGAGGTATGATGGACACTATAGGAGTGCACTGTTTGGTTTGGGTGTAGACAGACAAATTTACCCAAACCTAATAGTGTCATAGTATTGTGTGCACCATATCTCAAAATGGCTTATTTCAGTTGCTGCAAACAACATGACTATTGGCCTATAGTAACGGTACACATCCCTAAAGGGTTTCTAACTGTTTTACTTTTGACATTTCAGAGGTTGGTTGTAATGGTGTGTAAGAAGGGATTGGATTTACTCTTCTTAAAATAATTATACATCCTCGACAGTTCTGATTGATCAACCTCTTTACAAAAGACACTGAAAAATATCCAATGTTTAACCTACTAAGGAAGTTTGAACAGTCTGCAAGGGAACAATGTGATTTTCGACTCCTTGCTGAAGAGAGTTTTTTTAAAACTCTCTTCTGTTATTGGAACTGGAACAATACTGCCTCCTGTATGTAAGATGTCTGAGCACAATATTTTATACACGATGCAGAAATGCTTTAACAATCCGCATATCAATTTACACAATGCAACAATTGTTAAGCATTGCGCGAATTCAATGGTTTTAAATAAACAAATAAAACAACATTGCTATATATACAGTGTGAAAACCAAATCGCACAGTTTGCCTGTCAGTAATATGTGCCAACCTGCATAGGCTATGTAGACACACTCGTCTCATCAAAAGACACTCCAACCAAACTTTGACTCAATTTGTATCTCTAAGCAGATATGGCAAACACACACCCAAAACTACTACCCCCCCGATTATTAAGAGTCGAGACGGTTTCACGTATAGACAGAGGCAATTCGATCACGAAGGGGAAAATCTATCAGCGACTCCGGTGGCTATCATGCCTCAAGCCGAGTTGCAGTGTGGATCGACTGCGTCTCGTTTACGGACCATTTTCGTGGGGTTTTGTTACCGAAACTTAAGACTAGGGGCTTCGCACAAGGCGTGATCGTACACACCGGTAGATTATTTAGCCAGTGTTTGCGGTACCCGATACGCTGTAATACGTCTGAATGTCAAATTTAAGCTTCATCACTGTGTGCCAGTTTACTTCTGATGATAGAAACCATGTATTTCTTCTTCATTGGGAAAGGAAGTTTGGTTGGATTGACTTGAGTATTAAGTGAGCCCACTATAACATGTCAAATACAACCATATTTCCACTTGAGGTTTTAATATCTATTGCAATGCATTGATCATTGGTGATTTAATACTTCAGACTACCACTCAATTTTGTCCTCTGAATTGCTGCTTGAATTTGCTGAATTTCTTTGGCGAATTAATTTAAGAGATACACTTTGAAGTCGTTGCAGTGATTTAAACTACCAAACTACTCCAATTGGGATATCATTTATTTTTATACCCCGATTTAAACCCGTTTCTCTCAATTGAAAAATAGTTGGCTCGCAATCTAACTCATGGCCTTCCATAATAATAGTTTAGCATTTAAATTCTGAAACATTAATACACATTGAAAGCAAAATTCGTCAGACAAACTCGAAAATTGTAGATTATTTTTATTAATAAAAATCTTCACTTGAATCTCAAGTCCCTTTTTTCGATTTCAATACAGATGTTTGCACATAATATGAAATAATAATTCCTTCATAATTCTCTCTTCTGATTAATAAAGATGCAACTCCTATAAAAAGGTTGGTCTTTGGGTTTCCGTTCACTCCCCTTGAACGAGATGATTAATGCAGATCAGACTCTATGATATTGTTACTGTTGCTATTCCGATGTAGTAGATAGATCAACGTTGGCTAAGGGGCTATTTACCATGGACTGAGATATACGATGCCAAACTATGCTATGAGGGCTTACCACTGAGAGAAACGTCTCTTGCTTTAGGAACATATTGCATCATGACATAGTCTCAAGTTTCCTAATCATGTGTGAATGTTTATTACAAAGAGGAAATGTGGTTTGGGGGAGTTTGTCAAGATGTGGAAGCTTTGACTTTATCATCATAGACATTGAATGTTGAGAATGTTACTTCGTGTGTGGTGTATATGATGGGTTGACATGAAGTAACGGGGCAGCATGAAAACAGCGTAAATTCACTGGACTAAAAGGGTGTCTGTTTCGGCCCAGGGCCAGGCCCGTCATCGGCTAATCCCCGGGGTTATCGCTGGATAATGTTACGACTCAATAAATCGGAATTACTTGAAACTCTATAGTTTTCTCTCCAAATTGACAGTAAAAACAGCCATAAACGAAAGCTGGTCTGCATGCTATTTCCCCAAGAATGAAAACACATTTTGTTTTTAATATGCTGTTGAATTTCGCACTTCATTTCACTAATCGGTTACCACGGCCCATTTAGGTCGTTAGAAGATACGACGGCAATTTGCACTGTACTTCCCACTTTCAGCGTTTTGGCTGGCGTCCGCCAATACACGACTCCGTGATTGATCCACAGTTCCAATTGTATTAGCCAATCCAATCCATGGGAGTGGAAGAGCAAAGTGATGTTTTTAAATTAGATTTGGTGGTGCAATATTTGGATCGGTTCTCTCTGGCGAAGAGGCTCGGGTGACGGGCCGGTTTACCTATCAAGGGACGGCAATCAGCTCCGATGTGTGAGTGGTGGGACTTATAAGTTGGTATTAACGTATCTTGTTATTACCCACTGCTATATCATTACAGTAAATCAGGTAAACATTGTGATAACAGGAAAATGAGTCAAGCCGAAAACGGAGATCTCTTAAGCCAAGGTGACATGAAAGGACATTTACATTTGACGAAGACAGATATCAAATTATCAATTGTTGACATTTAAGAGAAAATAGCCTGTCAGTATCGTTAAACAGTTTAATTGCAAAAACAATAAATTGGTCCTTCCCAACCTCTTTAGCCTTGAAGTTCAAATTGCTTTGTGTTTGGAGTTGAACCTCGCACGATGTGAAATCACCATATTGAAGCCATTGGTCTCCGACAGAAAACGAAGCAGTATAATGAAGGGGAGCACAAAATAAGTTGCTATGCCAAAGTGGGAATAAGTGTACAAGACAATACTTGACTAAATTTGCCTTCACTAAAGGTGTACAATAACTGTTGGAAAATAAAGACATTTGTCAACTATTGAATCACCCCATTGTACTTAGATCAGGCTTTGTAATTTTCGTAAAAATATGTTCATCTCAAAAATGCAAGGTACAACGTCTTCTGACCGCCATTTTCAATCAATGCTTGTTTGGAACTATAAATAGGCTATACAGTATAAATTTGGGTTAGATGTAAATTCAGATTCAATGAAACAACAATTGAACCTCATTTCACTTATTCCCAAGATAAAGTGATTACTATGTTGACAAAATACTTATACTTGATTGTTTCAATTTGAAAGCTCGCTAATTAACAAAGATCAAACCAGAACCAATGCGCCAGAGATATATCTCCTTCTGAAGGGAATAGCATTTGAAGGCCCTTCAAGTTACCGTAGCTTAACTCGATTGCCGCGGCCGAAATAAGAATAAGAATAAGAATGAATAAGAACGTAAACAAAATCCCCGAAAACATCAGTTGTTTCCAATGAAAATGTGAACCCCAGTTTCGAGGAAATTTTCATAGGTTGTTGTTTGTATAAAATAAAATATACATGTGTGCTATACCGGCACAACATGCCCGATGGGACAGATACCAAGCAGTGAGCTGATTTTTATTTGTGCAGAACTGGTATTTGCAGTATCTTAAAATATTCAGATGATTGGTCAGTCGGTGGGGACAATACATGACAATTAAACAGCATCACATTTTAAACAATAATAATTTTGTTAGAATAGCTCGTGACTGAAATCGACTCTATCTCCTCTCTTAAAATTAAACAATACAGTGCAGGACTGTCATAACGAAGTTATACCGAATAACCTGGTTGTGAGTTCGAATCCTACCTTGGTATGCGTCGTCAGAGTAAAACGTACTAAACTAATTATATTAGGGAGCAAACAATCTAACTAGTTTTCCAATTTACCGACGCAAGAATGCTTTTAACTGGAATTTTAAATTTTAATTTA
>CM021533.1:7863654-7874161 GCA_010994315.2 Pisaster ochraceus
AAAAAAGAGAGATAGTGAACAGTGTTTTAACATCTCATTGTTCGCTGGGAACAAATAGCCAGAGTATGCCATAGAGAGCATCCATTGCCATTCACTGGCACACGAAACAGTCAAGGTACTAGGAAGTTACACGCAGCTAAGCGACCCCAACGTCCAACCGTGGTATTTCATCAAACATCGACCAATCAAAAGTTTGGTTGAGGAGACATTTACAAACGATAAGGCCGGCCCTGCATTAATGTGCAAAGGGAAAAGTAAACGTCAATCGCGCCGGCGGGAAAAAGGGAGGAGGGGTTTAAAACACTCGCAACCGTTCTCTGACGGTCTACACCCTAGGAGCAAATCACTCGGAAAATAAACAGTTATTATGTGATGGATTTTTCGTAAATCTAGTCAGCTTCTTGATTTTAGCGGCTGTAGTGTGTAGCGGTGCGCAGACGACTCGGCGCGTTGACTGTGTAGTACAAGTTGGCGGTAGCTAGGGAGGTGTGAGGCAAGACACTGCTCTTAAGATACAGGGAAAGATAGCGGCACCGAAGTGGACATCATCTCACATATATTCACTGCACAACTTCATCTGTGTTCGTCTGTGGTGGAGATTTCATCCCAAACGTTCTTTAAAATGGACATGGAAACCGTCAGAATGGGGCAGGATTTGTGCTCGGATATGTCCGAACAAGGTGAGTGAAATCAATTAGGGACAAGGCAAAATCGAATGTATTCTCTTCAACATATATCTAGACTCGTAAAGGCCTACTCGTTTCTACCAAAGCTCCGGGCACACAATACGGATTTTAGCATTTTTCTTGAGATTGCCATTAATATTATTGTTTGTCGTGTCAAGTGAATAATTGACAGTTTTTACAAATATTATTTGTTTGTGTTACTACGAAATTACAAGCACCCAAAGTTACTTCAGTAACTCAATTCAAGAATTAGCAATTAAAACTGACTTTATTTAAACGTTTTGACTTATTATTTACAAACAATATCATGGCATAGAAGGACTTACTATGTTTTTAAAATGATTGCGAAAAAACACAAGGCACTATCAAGGTATTTGTTTGAAGAAAGATACGGTTGTTTTATATTTTTAAAACGATATAGCGCTGTTATAGGTAAACGTAGACAAAATGAATATACATGCGTACATTTCCATGTTGCGTTATAGAGTGATTCTTGCCTTTGTTTTGAAAAAAAGAGTAATATTATTATTTTATTTATTTGTTAAAAACCTTTGGACATAATATACAGATTATATTTCAAATTTTGCGGGATAAGACAAACAACAAAAAACAACAACAAAACAAAAGCTGTCATCATAGCCTAGATGTGTCAGGCCCAATAATGTGAGTTCTGAGGATCTAATCTAACTCAATGACTTCAAATGCAGTGTTTTATGACCAGCTTAGATGGGCAGATCCATGGTTTTGTTTAATTATCAATTGTTATATTCAAAAAGTACAGCAGTTGACTTTGGCCATAATAACTATCCTGGTAGCCTTTGTAAAGACAAACCAGTGTTTGGTTCCCAATAGAATCTGACCACATTCACTGTTTTCAAATTAGCTTCCAAGACCAAAAGCAGTCTGTTCACTCCGCGTCACACTTTGAATCACATTGTATGACTAGAGCTTGAGTCTGAGTGCAATGTCATCAGATCAAAGTTCCAGTGATCGGGATTTGCGAGTCCATTTTAACTCTCACCTTCCAGAGCCTGAGCCTCACAATATACTGTAGTGTACACATCACTGCGTTCTAATGGGAAGCCACAACACAAACGTTCTCACCAATTTGTCCTTATATGCCACATTTTCTCCTTAGACCTCCCCTAGCCGTCAAGGTGCAACATGTTGTTAAAACAAATTTTGATTCAAACTACATTTTGAAATCTGTATCTATCTCATGTTTACTTGTAATACATGGTTTGAGCAGCATCAATTCACTGATGATCGGCAAATTTTGGCAGCAAATCCAAGCAACAACAAAGAAATATAACAACAATAAAATAAATAAATTTTCAAACTAACCAGTATTTAAAAAACGTCTGCTTGTTGTTGTTGTTGTTGTTGTTGTTGTCCCACCCCACCCCCGGTTCCACATCTGTGTTTAATAAGATTTTAAATAGATGGGAGACTCACGTGCGCACATTTCACTAATCGTACAATGCTTAAACACAAGTAATGGAAATCATTTTGCTGACAATCACACCATCCCTTACAGAGACTTTGAGAATAAACCTGGTTTCACAAATGAATCCAAATGGTCAAGAAGCCTCAATTCGAAGGCCTATCCCAACTCTCGTTGACAATTGTATATACGAGACAATGTCCGTTGGACCCAAACTGAATCGTGTTTCAGTTTCATGTGCACTTGAAGACCCTGCTTACCAAATTTTGTGTTTACAATTAGTCTTTGTTTTTCTTTGATTTACTGACTTCGTACACTATCTCTTATTTTCAGCTAAAAGTCTAGTTGGTATAAAGTTGATGTAGTTATCAATCATAAGAAGTACTTTCATCGCAATTAATGACATTTTAGTGGGGAAAATGTTTGTGAATCCTTGATTCAGTTTCATAAAGATTTCTGTTTGTTTTGATTTAACTTCGTTTTAGTGTACATTCATTCTTAAAAAACCTAAAGGGCGGTCAAGACTTTGGGATAATATAGAAAATTCAAACTGAAGATCTTATTAAAGTTCTAAAGAAAAATTGAACAAAATTGTTCGAAAACAAAGTAAGCTTACATAGTTTAACCATAACAAATATTTAGTATAACGTTCATACTAAAACTAACAATCCTTTGAAAAGCTTTGTTTTGAACTGTTTCCATGTTCAGAATTCGATCTTATTTAAAGTTGAGGCACAAATCATTTAAACAAATGTTAATAAAAATCGTCACAGAGTAAAAACCGTACCGTTAGATGGTCTTTTACTTTTATAAACTCACAACAATTTTCGAAAACAAATATTTGTTTTAACGGGTAATTGGATGAATAATATAAAAATGAAATGACGACTCCTCCAAAACTCAGTTTAGTCCTTTTACACAATATTCCTTGGTTGCTTTAGAATGCTACATAATGTTCTCTCTTCACTGTAGATGAAATATTGTATTGACTTCATGGGAGCCAGTCGCCTACAGCAGTCTCATTTTATTGCAGGACGCTGAGCGACTTGTCAAACCACTAGTGGTTTGACACACACGGGTGAATAAATGAAGTAGACAGTAATAGTACAATAACACGTCATAGATAGTTGATGTTTGCAATAAATGAGGCAGTGCAACGCTGCATAATCTTACTGTGATGAATATACGAAAATCAAGTTGATAAAATAAAATACTGGCTTCAACGTGTGGGATTTACCATCGCCACATAAAGCACTCTTACATACTGCTTGTGTACCAGATATATTGTTCTTTGTTCCCATGAATTAAAAAAAAATACCATACTGGGTAGTTTTTAGTCGCGGCTGAAGTTGTTGACAGTTTCCAAATTAAGAATAGCAATGAAATATGACAGTTTAAAATGACCAAATGTCTTTGGGTATTATTTGTGTGCAACTTTCTTTAATATGCATCGTACAGGTTGAGCATTTCCAGGATTGATCTAAAGTTAGTTAATAGAACACTGATAGAAGACGACTTTGGGTTGACAATAATGTAGGATGTACAATGTACATGTACGTCCGAAATAGGTTAACAAAATCGCCTCAGCTTGGGTTGGGTAAACAAAATAAGGAATACGTTGTCATCCTCGCAATCCATCTACGTAAACAATTATTTACTGATTGTGCACAAATGCAACAATGACAGTTATTAATGGCACATCTAAGCTGTTAAAGCGCTAACAAAAATCAAGGATTATTTAGAGCAAGTGTTGGGGGGGGGGGGCACTTTGAAACTCGGTATGACAAAGAAGCGTAAGCTGCCGTTTGGTATACACACCATTCCATCAGTCTAAAACACCGCCAGACCAGAGTGCGGTATTGGCCCAGTCCCCGAGCAATGCAGCCAAACTTAAGGCAGGTGCTATCCAAGGAAACTCGGATCCGCGTGGATGTCGGAACTCTCTTCCGTGTTGCATCCAAGCGAAAGCCGGCGGGATAGCCTGGGAGAGCGCTGCGTTGCCCGAGGCTAGCAGGTCGTAGTAACAGCCACGACGGTCCAGTCCATACTCCGGAATAGATTACCAGCTGCAAGTGGGAAAAGATCAAGCAACCCCTTTCACGCTGACTGATTTGTTTGCACTATACACGGACATGTCATCTGTCAACGTTTTCTAAACACAAAATTCTGAAAAATATTGTCGGTTTAACAATAGGCTTTGAGGGTACTTAACATATTATAGAAACAGTTTCTTTGAAGGTGACACACACACACAATGACATAAGTGTAGCGCTCGGAAATAAAAAAAACCATCAGATTCATTCAGGAATAATTACACCTTCTTTTACAGTCTAGGCTATTATCTCGTACAATATCATTATCATTTTGTAACAATCACTCATACGTCACTTTGCTGTAGTCTAAAACATACATGGATGCAAGTAAAATGTGAAGGATAGATCAGCTCTAATACACACGTCGGTAACCTTCTGCCACCGTCCGAAAAACAAA
Organism: Pisaster ochraceus; assembly: GCA_010994315.2. Classification (NCBI taxonomy): domain Eukaryota; kingdom Metazoa; phylum Echinodermata; class Asteroidea; order Forcipulatida; family Asteriidae; genus Pisaster; species Pisaster ochraceus. The sequence continues at coordinate 7,868,275 of CM021533.1, forward strand.
TTAAAGATAACACATTTGGAGCGTCTTAGAATTGACGCTGGGATTTGAACCCCTGATCTTTAAATACAGACATGAACACAGCTCATGGACAGTTCAAAAACTCTTCTCAGCCCGTTCCGCTTTCATCTATGACATGACTCGTCGAGTCATACTCAACATCATGCACTCAATCAAAGTGTACCAAAACTCCCGCCTTTAACTGATGGATTCCAAATTCGTTTTGACTACTGATCCTCGTCATGTAACTCATCACCACTGACAGCCCTCAGTTTAACGCAGATTAATCCTTGATCCGCACAACAAACCCAACTTTTCAACTAGCCTATAATGATTTGAAAACTCTGTCACTTTGTATGGACTAGCATCCTTGAATGGAAATCCATACCACATAATCACGTGCTTGATAAGTTCTTCGCATTAGTATAATATATTCATGTTTCATTTATATTTTTCATATCCATTGAAGATTCCTATACATGACTACAGACTATGAGCTGTGGTAATTGGTTTAAAATACACTTGAGTCTTTTGCTCATCATTGAAAAGGTAAACTGTAACTAATTCATCGTCAAACATTTGCGAATTTAATATTAAACGAAGATCGCAAGGTTTATATACCACCGTTTGTTATTGTGACTCTTATGAAAGTTGAATCGAGTATTCATGAAAGAGGCTGCACCGACCTCATGTCGGTAAGTCAAAGTACCCTTGATTCCACTTGTCTTCAGACAATATTGAGACTCCATTGACCAACTGCCCATCTGACTAAACGACTGTAGAGATTGGAGAGCCGTACCGCGGTGCATGGAGGAGTGAACGAGATGGGCAAGCAGCGGAGATGTGATTCCCTACATCGCCGATGATTCGAGCGAGTTACCGGCTTTCGTTTAGCCCGCGGAAAGCAGGTGTCTTAGTTAAATGTGACAGTTCACATCGCGTCAACTCCTATGGCATCGCAGCTTCAAGTCAAACCGCGCCGCCGACGCTTAGACCAAGGATGATTAAAACCAGATAAATGCATCTGCCGCAGCTCCGTTATTTGCTTTGCTTTCTATCTGAATAAATCTCGATGTCCATAACTAAATGTTTCGGTTTTGATTTGGGAGGCCTCCGCTTGACGGTGCGATGCACGGCGAGTTAACTTTTCGCCTCCGGGACAAAGATGAGGAACTGTGTATGCGGAGGCCGCTAGTTGCCGGCGGTGCCGCGGCGCGCGAAGAGTCGCAAGCGTCCTATTCCGATGCTGTGCTAGGATATTGCGAGTTCCGTTGTGATAATTGACCAAGAGCCACTGGCCATGGGCTCTACAACAGCTGTTTCACTTATTAATCCGATTATGCTACCATGTACGGGTAATCTTGCGGAAAGGGAGAAAACATCAAAATTTATTGGTCAGATATAATTTATCATATGTGATAAAACGACATGTCTTTAAAACACGTGACGTGACAACCCTCACAGGCTGGTTTTAATACGTTGTGGAATGGCCCTAGGACGGCGGTTGGGACAATTTATTAAAACGATATTGTCCACTTGGTCTGTGAAACACCTTGCCCTGTGCAGGTAGTATGCGCTGCTAAACTTCTTAATTTGGTAATATCGTTTAATTGACAACGTGCAACGCGTAGACAAGACCATGAACAAGATCGACTGCAGGCAATGTTCAAATGTTATTTGCAATCGTTCTATTAAATGTAAAATATGGGATTTGTAGTCATCTTTGGGGAATTTATTAGTTTTAATCCGGGCGCTTACTGATTATAAAACTTCCCAACCATCGCTGAAATATATTCAAAGTTGAAAAAACAACACTTAAATTTTTTTTACGTGGAAAACCCCTGACAAAACTTAAACAATTTTGGGCTGTGTACCATGGAAACGTGACCATTACATTCTACGAAACGCTAGCAGGTTTTGTTGCATTGATTGTCTGTTGATAACTAGATGTCAATAAAATTCCCTTTCAAAAACCAACAATTAATAACATGATGTCAAGGTTTTCTTAATTTAAACATTGACAGTACCAAATGAGTAATGGTCGCATACTGCAACCAGTCTTTATAAACGGCTGTTGCTTCGGATAGAATGATTAAAAACGACTTTCAGAAACAATTAATAACAGCTTTCACAGTGTCATTTTGTTCAATTAATGTAACGTTAATCAACCAGGAATTATCGGTCGTATACGCGAACTGAAGTTGTATCGAAAGTTGTGATTTAATTTATCCGAACAACTTAAGTTTGGATGAGGAAACACCAATTGTTGACGCTCTCCAACGGGGCCGGTAAACATTGATTAAGGTCTGTCGTTTGTGTTTACTGTAGCATGTCGACCGGACAATGAAACAGCCCGCTTGGTTGCAGGGAGGGCGGGCAAAACAGTCCCCATTTCGGGAACCTGTGCAAACATTGCAAATTTCTTGGCGAGTCGGGCAAGCAGAAAGTCAAACTTGATGTTTTTGACAGCTCGAAGTAAGAAGTACGAGACACAATTATAGATGCTGTAAAAATAGGTACGATATAATTATTAATAACACTGTTTTGTGATGCTAATTCGTTTTGTTTTGTTTTATTTTGAGAAACAATAATAATTATCTTTCACTAATTATTGTCGGTCAAAACTGGTTTCAAATTGCAAGTGGAGAGAGTAGAGTGATTGAAACATACTTGTAATAAATTTCTTCGTTCCCAGTAGCCCACTTATCAGAATCAGACTTTTGCTTAAAAGGACAAAAATTACCACCAGGTAAAAATAAAGGACACAGTTCCTCCACGTTGCTTTTTAAAATATTTTAAAAACAAATTAACACTAGATCTGCTCATCATGTTCTTTTATAACTTTGGAATGAATAATTTAGTTTCGACCGTTTGAAACCTCTGAAATGAGCTGTGAAGGAGCTTCAGAAAGGTTTGCAATTCTTGCCAATTTAAGTCAATTATTGACTACATGGCAAGAAGCACACTGCAAAAACATCGTGGCAGAAGCTACTGCACCACAGAAATCTTATAATGTGGTGCTCTACCCCTTCCCAAAAGTACATTAAACTCTTGTACTCCATGTTAGAATGTTCCAATTAGTTCTGTTCAATTCATTACTCTTGTCCCGTTTAAACAGATAGTCAATAAATTGGCCAAACCCCGACCCTAACTTTTCCTCGTGTAAAAACAGATGTTTGTATACGTTAGTCACCTCAGCTGGCATCGACCGGGTAGCTACCATATTTATACGTAGTTCCTCTATACGCAAACCATTTGATGGGAAACAATGATGTCTCATTTAGGCGAACAAGATGGGTAAACAACATGATGTATGGGGGAATAACACTGTTTGTGAGTGGTGTCATTGTTCAAATGTTTACCCTCGAATTTGTTTTAATTTTGGTAGAATGATAGGCAAGTTAAAAGATCGATTCTGTAGAACGTATGGTTTCTTTCACACGCTACTAATCAAAGATTACAAAATTCTAGCAATCTTAGAAATTTAATGAAAGAATAAGGAACGGTCTGTATTTGAGCAATTATGGGGTGTGTGTATTTGGAGGTAGTCATGCTGGTTTCGAGCATTTGATTAAATTACATCGATTTTTCTGACAAATCTCCTTGTGTGAAAAAGCAAACTGGAAGCTGTAGAGGCCCCGAAGCCAATCAATGTGTAGGTGTGGATGATATTGGACCCAAGTTGGAATAATAATTACACTAAAGTGTTGATAAATAATAATTACTGTACATCATCTCAATGTAGATATTTCTTTCAATCACAAAAAAAAGGTTTTGAAAACAAAATGTAGTAAGTCAAACGGTCTGCAATTGACATGGTGAGTTAATTCAAAAGAAAAGGCTGGGTTACAGGTGCAGTAGTTTTTGTTTGGTGCAAATTGAAGTGATTTGGTAAGTGCCAGGTTGGACTGTGTCTATCTAGCTGTGATGAAGAACATACTTTTTCAAGTCTTACTTTAAAACTTTAAATGCATTAATTGCTTCATTTATTTTATTATTATTAAAATGTGTTTATAGATTCCTGATCTTTTTTAAATGAAGCTTTGAATTCAAGCTTGCAGTCGAAAATGCTTCTTCGTGATATATGGATACCACTTAGTTACAAAATGTACTACAATTAAATCACACTGCCAGGTTGTTTTCTTTCGCGACTGTTTTTAAATTGTATATTCAATCAACAATTGAATTATTTCTCGTCAAAAAGGACAAAAGTTGGGCGGTTGATCCATGATCTATCTTTTAAAACAAATATTAGTTGTTCCTCTTTCATGTATGTTGTTATTGTGTACTGACTCCTGGTCTGTCCATCCTCCGCAGTTCATAAGCGTGTCGCTCCTGGTTTGGCATGCCGTGTATGTGGCGATATTTCCTCGGGCAAACATTACGGAATCTACGCTTGCAACGGTTGCAGTGGATTTTTCAAGAGAAGTGTACGTCGAAAACTCATATACAGGTAGGTGCATTATGAGTCTACACATCAAGGATTAGTACGGAAGTACCCATTATACGACACACTCTTTAATCAGAATAATAAAATATGTGTACAATTTAAAAACAAAAATGATGCTCAGCAATTTATAGATTCATCTCTGTCTATCCTTAAAATTTGAGCCCCAAAAGGTTAGGATAAAAAGCTGGGGAAAGTATCGATCTAATAATATTAAACGACTATGGAATAGCACTATTTAACTTTTAATACGTTTCCTTAATTTTGTTTGGGTGGTGCCAAGCTCCCTCCCGCGCTGTGGCTGAGGAGACGGGCCAATTTTCCAATCAAGACACGAGGAGAGAACAAAAAATTCATTAGGAGTATTATCCAAACATCAAAGACACACAGATCGTGCGACACTGTGGGATGATAAGCGAGCAATTATTTAACCAGCGTGATATGACACAGGAAGCGAACCTTTGTATCAGGGGGAATAAAAGAGTTTAATTAATAGCATCGGGGATAGAGCAATTCAACGTACAAGGTCATGCTGCGCTATGTCGTGCTGTGATTCGCCATTCAAAGAGAGATTGGAAACGTTGTGAAGAGTGCTAAGCCCAACACAGTTCAATAGTCTGCTCTTATAAGATCCATATTATTATTATGGTTGTCGCTTAACCAATCAGTCAGGAATGTGGGGGCCCCGTGATGGAACCTATAACCTATTCTTTTCTTGCATTCATAACTTCCACACATTAGAAGAAATTATTTTCCCAGCGGGAGACGCACTCTGAATCAGAAAGAACGTGGTCGTTATATATACCGAGCTTAGAAATACCGTTTAGAAGAACTCAAACAAAGTTCCCTTTCAAATGAAAGGCTTTTCTAATAGGATAGGCAATGACCCGAAATAGACAATTTGAAAATTTATCCGAGAGACTTTTTTTCTTTTAGTAGAGCGACATCGTGGGCTGTCCCCATGTGTTTTCTATGGAACCCTTTTCTTTCATCTTTCCTGTTAAAAACATTGTGGGGTTAACCCCACAATGTCAAAACACCCCACAAGTACAGTTCCTACCTAAAATTTACCCCACAATGTCGATCTCCTACGCCCAGACGGACAGCCCTCTTTAGGAGAGCTACATTGTGGGCTTTCCACAGGTGTTGTTTATGATCCCTTTTCTTTAAAAACATTGTGGGCACAGCCCCACAATGTAAAAAAAGCCCACAACTACACATACCTAAAACTCACCTCACAATGTATCTCTCGTCCGCCCAGACAGACAGCCCGACAGACAGACAGACAGACAGACAGACAGGCAGGCATACAGGCAGGCGGGCAAGCAAGCAAGCAAGCAAGCAAACACCCCAACAAACAAATAAACAACCCAACAAACAAATAAACACACAAACACCCCAACACCCCAACAAACAAACAAACAAACAAACACCCCAACAAAC
>CM021533.1:7875161-7895698 GCA_010994315.2 Pisaster ochraceus
ACCCCAACACCCCAACAAACAAACAAACAAACAAACACCCCAACAAACAAACAAGTAAATAAATGAAGAAATAACTAATAGAAACACGAATTAGACAACTTTATACTGAAAAGCTTGGACTTCCTCAAGTAAGTAAGAAAATGTAAAAATGAATAGGATTATTTGAACACACAAGACAAGGCAAGGGCACATCTAATCTGAGATTCAGGATCTTTTATGTTTTACTTTACAAAAGGTCGAAAGCATTGAAAGTAAATGTTGATTGGAGTAAGAAACAGCTCTTTGCGAATAGGGGTTTAAGAATGTAGCCCATTTACACCATATGATGGGTTAGGTAAGCTGTAATTTCGGCTGTGTGTCATATTGTTTGAGTTTTTCCTAGTCTGTTCATCTTTCGATGGGCTTATCCACTGGACAACTAGACAGCCCATGAGACAGTTTAATGTCAGAACCAAATTTAGTATTAGACATTTTGGCTAAACACAAGGTATTATAAATATGCATATCAATCAACACCAATCAATAAAAAGCACTTATGACTTGCAATGTGAAATCCGGTATATGATTCAGTTCACATCACAATTCCATAAAGTAAACTTGAAGGTTGTTGGACAGACACCTCCGGATTTCCCGAAGAGGCGTTCACATCTTAACGCCTGAAGTCTTAAAGCCGCATCTCAAGATACTCAGCCTTGTAAGAATGAGGTGTGAGAGGTTAGTCATGCTGATACTGCTGCGCCTGGGAGGAGGGAAGTCACTCAGTCATAAAGTTATCTGAGAGGAAGACGTGTGTACTTTGAATACAACACAAACCATAAACAAAGTATGATTCGAGATGACCTATATACTTACTTAATTCAATAAAGAAAGGTTTGGTTGGGAAGATTTTACTTTATGGTAAAAAAACCCAACTTTTCAGCCAGTGTGAATCAAGGTTATGTTATGGAATATAAGGTAGAAGTTTCTGCAGCTACAAAATGATATGTTCGTCTGGGGCCTATCAAGGTTATTTTGTAGAGATTACAAATATATTGCTCTGCGATAGTGAGATCCTAATCCAATTCAGTGATATTGAGATTTCAATCCTACTCAGTGATTGTGAGATTCAAATCCCGCTCAGTGATAGCAAGATCACATTCCCACTCAGTGACAGCGAGGTCCGAATCCCACCCAGTGATAGTGAGATCCTAATCTCACTTAGTGATAGTGAGATCCTAATTTAAGCAGTGATAGTGAGATCACCATCCCACTCAGTGATAGTGAGATCACCATTCCACTCAGTGATAGCAAGATCACATTCCCACTCAGTGACAGCGAGGTCCGAATCCCACCCAGTGATAGTGAGATCCTAATCTCACTTAGTGATAGTGAGATCCTAATTTAAGCAGTGATAGTGAGATCACCATTCCACTCAGTGATAGCGAGACCCTAATCCCACTCAGTGATAGTGAGATTCAAATTCCACTCAGTAACTGAGATCCCAGTGTATGTCAGTGATGGTGGTAATAATTCAAATCACAATTAGTGTTAGTGAGATTTGGAAATCATTTTCCTTGAGTTTGATTCAGACATGATTCAGAGGATACGTATTTTTATGTGCATAAAGTTTTAAAACCAGCTGTGAAAATGTGGTTAATATTATAAAAATGCTGGTGTTATCGTGAAAGGTTTAGACGAGAGAAACCTTTAAAAAGTTCACCTTTTCTGGAATGAATGTTTGAACAGCATCAATTTGCACATCATTATAAATGTCGTGTACCGGAGTCACTGACCAAGTAATAAAAACTTAAAGTCAATTACTGAAACTCAATTTTGGAAGAGTCGAAGTCTGTGTCATCGAATTAAAGTAAAGATAATCTGTTTTGTTGTACAGGTGTCAGGCCGGTACAGGGATGTGCGTGGTCGACAAGGCGCATCGTAATCAATGCCAAGCCTGCCGTTTGAAAAAATGCTTGGAGACGGGCATGAATAAAGATGGTGAGTCGGAGAACAACATTGCCAGTTGCAGTTATAGGTCAGATGTGTCAACGTAAAACATATAATCATAAACAAGTTATTATGCAAATAGTGAGTATGCAGTTTACTCGTAACCTGATGTCGAACTGTCGAACATAAATATACTGTGGGTTGTTACGTATGGGGTATGGTTTACGTCTATAACGTGCCTGGGGATTGTCGGATGTAAGAATTCAAAGATCTTATTTTGCATTGTGTTACCGGTAAAGGGTACATATACCCTACAAATAGGTTTGTAAGTTGCCTCTCGTTTAATATTTGGGTATAACAACGTCACCACTACAATAACAGTGTAAACTTACAGCTCTATTTGTGGGGCTGGATCTACATAGAACTTGCAACTCTCTGACGTAAGTATAACGTGTTATAACTGCTTACTTGCAGGTCTATTTGACCAAAATGGTTGTTCCCAAAAGTATAGTACTTAGATAAAAGTTGCAATATTAGTTGAAATGTTGCTCAATATTATAAGGAAAATTACGCTGGATACAGCGTTGGGCAAACCACAGTCATCGTATATTCCATGAATAGTCGAATACAAAATCTACAAATTTGTCAACGAAATTTAAATTAATCTGATTAGGCCATTTGCCATATAGGAGAGGAATGTATTTTTTATTTCGCAATGAATTCAACAGTCAAAGTTGAAGAAAGGATGGCAGTATCATAAAACAAAATAGCCTCATTATTATTTTTACATTCATCCATTTCATGATAAGCCCGTATTTCAATATTCCGGTAAAAATTGTCATTTTGATAATACAAGTTTTTGTGTGGCGGCTCTAAGCCATTCTCGGATGGGGAAAAAAAAATATAAGGGGTAAAAAAACGGTGTGTCTGATTTTTATTAGCGTCGACAGGACTTAACAGAACGACACGGAAAATTGAGTAATATGCATAGTATTTTACGTATAATTTGAATAAACATACGTGAAGACAGATTATATTAAAAACCTGATCAAGTCTTTCTCACTACAAGTACATGCCGTTAGAATTTTAATCTCATCAAACACCATCTTCAAATCAAACCCCAAGAACATACGACGCAATGAAACGTGTCCTGATAAGGGGCCAGCTAGTTCTTGTATTTTAAATGACCCAATATTTAGAGAGTCGCAAGAGCGCTGTTGTCACATTACGTACGAATCACGTATTCGTTGGCGGGAAATTGTTGGTGTTAGAGCGGCCGGTAGTGGACCTCGTGTTTGCCGATTGCCGTTGACGGCAACAACACGGGGCGCGTATGACGAAGACCGAAAAACCTGTCAGCCTGCGCCGTCATCTCGGCCCTCTCAAATTGAATTATTGGCGGTGAGAAAGCACGAGCCTGTCAGTGGGATCTTGAGAATAATAATGGCAATGATGACGAGAATAAAAAAGAGCAGATATAGGGAGAGTTTTTTGTTATGGAATGCCGCGACACCGTTGGGGCGACAAGAGTAACTTGAGCCGCAAGTTGATATCGAGCGGGGATCCTTCGCTCGCGCCCTGACGGCTGGACCCAACTCAAATTTGATAGTCCCCACCCCTTGCACTAATTCAATAAGGTGCATTTTATGTTATTTTCCCATTGCCCGTGACTTCGGTGTTTGAACAGCAGGCTTGCTACTTCGTGCTCGCCAGATTGCTTTCCAGCGAAGAGGCACATCGGTGATTTAATAGAGTGTGATGGAATAACTGAGCGTGAATGATGTATGGCCGACATGTTTAAGGCAAAAGACTGAGTTTAGAAATCAGATTGATAGGTGCAAACACAATGTGGACAAACATCACCGTCTTCTTTAAATCTGCATACTTACTTCAAAATTTAGTTCCCAAACTTTATCGAAATGAAACATGATTTGTATGTGATGTAGAAGCTCCCTTGAAGTTGATAAAGACGGAAATAATGAAACCCAATTCTTGGCTGTGGTACTTATAACAGCATACAATGTTCTCATCAAACACTGTATAAAGTACCAGTACGTTGAACTGGTCGTCCTGGCGGCTTATTTGAACAGTGAAAGTCACTGCGTTTTTTTTATAGTCACGTACTGACGTGAAAAGAGACGAGTTTTTAGATGTGTTCCATTCATGCATATACGCTTGCAATCGTTTGACTTTCCCCTTTGGTGATTAAATTTTCAGGTGGTGCATGGCACGAATGAAATGAAATTATACCTTCCATTGCTCGATTTGACTCAGTTTGAATCTCAACATCGATCCAATTTCCAAGTTCGAAGTTTTATGTGATACTTAAGATGGCCGGTTAGTGATGGAAAATCAACAAAACTAATTGTAACATAGGCTGAATGATTCGATATTTTACAGTTTCAAAAATTCGATAACTCACCGTTCTGAAAGTTCTCGTGCTGAACTAACAGTCTAGTGCTTAAACCTCGGGCATGCAGTGGTGATACACACCAAGAGCGGGCTCGTTGAAAAACTAACTAGATTGAGAGGTGATGGAAAATGTGGACCATCATTGATCCAAGAGCCGAGAAAATATCGCCTTTCCTCTAACCAGTTTGCACGTTGATTATCTGAACGCTAATGTCTTGATTCCCCGGACAAGGCGGAGACACGGCTTGGAATTAGCCAGAGTGGCGAGAGGCAGGACCCGACCATCAATTCGATTACTCCACAATTTACGAGATGGCATTTTGCTGTTTCTACTCGCGCTAGCGTGAAATTGATACCAATTTGTTAACTGGTTCGCAGCGGAATCGTGTAGCCGCCGGACTGTGTGCCGTTTTAAACTACGTCAAAAGTCATTTCTGGCAGTTTGTTTAAACAGTATCGACTGACATCGGAGCCTGTCAAGCCTCCCAGAGATTCTCAATTTTGTCTGACGTTGCTTCATTTTATCACGAGTGGCTGAGAGTCGGCCAAGATTGTGCAGCTAGAAAAAATACTAACGATGGCAAATACCTACAGGCATTGAGCAAGGCGGCAATGATGATGTGAAAAACGTGCAGACAATTTCGGGGAAGATGCCGTAGTAATAAGTAAAAATAATAACCCATCCTCTGTAAGGTTGAATTATCGTATCCAACAGCATGAATAACAATTCGAAGTGAAATTTATGTGATGTTAAACTGAGGGTTGGTTTCAAACCAAAACACAGTGAGTGTGACTGCAGTCGTTGCCCTGTCGGTCGCCCCCTTAGTGTAAGCATTCACTACTTCACTGTTCGGACACAACTATGACCGTAAAGGGCCACTGATACTATAGTTAACCATTCTAAACCAAAACGGCATAAACTACAGAAATGATCCGGAAACCGTTTTTTGTTATTTCTCAAGCAGCTGTTCAGAATGAGAGACAACCACGTAACACTGCCCAGATAAGACTGGATTGCGTTCCTTCGGTGACGGCCGTGGATCATCATGATTTCGACGGCAGTCCTGGGAGCATGATGCGTGGTGAGCAGGCTTCGTCAACGGTACCGACTATGCACCGTTCAGTCACTCCTACACTTAATCATCGCTTCATGGCTAGTCTAATGACCGCTGAGACGTGTGCTAAACTTGAACCTGAAGACGGTACATAATAATTGCCCATTCTCCGTTATTAAGTGATTTGTTACTCTTTAATTGACAAACAGTGTTTCCATTGGGCCCCAGCGTTCACGTTAGGCCTATACTTGCTATGCAATTAATACACAGGATTACAGTCAAATAAAACACCCACAACAAACAAACAACCAGAAATCCCCAAAGCACGCATAATGTTTTTTTTGAGGAAGAATTTTGTTTCACGATAGTGGAAGATAAGGGGGATTCTTTCCGGGCTATAATATAATGATTATAATCCTGAAGTACAGGTAGGTCCCTACAACATTTACAAAAGACCGGCCATTCAAAATAAAATGAGTAAGAAACACCTTCGGCTCTTGACAGTTTCATGCCAACAAGTAAAGACCCAACAGTGCACTTTCCTTTCTTACCACCGACAATACATTAATTTCAAAGCCCATTCAATTACTTCAGCGTGAATAAGAACTTAGGAGAAAACAATAACTAAGTAGAGGTTTGGGCGCATGGGATATTAAAACATGGACACACCGTGCCTAGCATTGACAGCTCATACGCCCCGAGCATTTATGACAAAGTTTGACTTCTTTAGTCATGTTTGTAATTATTATTCAGCGTTACATGACAATGTTGACATAGATGTGACTGGCGGAATGGACAGTGAAACAGAGGAGCATCTCCGCCAACGTACGGGACAACAACCTGCAAGCACACCCCGGGAAATATCACTCTACCCGGGGGCCCAAGAGAACATTTACGAGTCGTCAGCAAGGCTTCTCTTCATGGCCGTCAAGTGGGCAAAAAATCTACCGTCGTTCTCTAATCTTCCGTTTCGAGATCAGGTAAATTGCCATTTTAAGGAAGTAATTTGCCTGTTTGCCAGGAACACACCTTGTAATTTTGTGAAGCTTCGTGAGTTTTATTTGAGTGCGAAGTGGTTGATTCACACTTACCAATAGAATCAACACCTTCTTTTTACGGGCATTTCTTAGCACATACAACATCTATATACTTTTTCGAGCTTACTTCAGCTCAAAGGCTGTTAAATTTTGTCATACCTCGTTCAAATACAATGCCCTTAGTCATTTTGGCATAAATTATAATAACGTATAATAACTAAAAGTTTATATAATTTGTTTGTTACAGGGTTAGAGAATGTTCCCTTTACATTCATTGACGCTTTTTTACTTTTACTTGTGACATACTGTACTCGTTTGGAAATGAACGGCACTCTTGTTTGTAAGCAGTCGCTTGATTTTTGGAGACTGTTGTACACTTAAAATCCATCCTAATATTAAGTTTCCTTCATTTTAGACACATTGTGGTTTTAAAATAGATACCATGGGTGCTGTCACATAAAGATACCGAAAAGAGAAACAAAACTAACACCACAGGGTGTTAAATTAACCTTAGTTCTGCAACAAACAGTTACATTGGTGTTATTTTAGCACCCTAAGATGTTAATTTGGATTCTCTCCACGGTATTTATATGCAACAACACCCATTGTGTCAATTTTAACACCCAGTTTTTGCAGTAAAGTGGCATTACTAAGGGGTACATTGTTACATTACGCTTTAATTTGATAATTTCAATGTTTTTAAAACCATTTTCTATTTACACACGGACATCGACAATGTATATGTTTTCACACCAACGCCAGATTATCTTATAAAAAATAGTTAATTACATTAAAAAGGCGCTGAAAACGGGCGTGGAACAAGGTACAGAGACTTGGCCAGAAAGTGTCCCCCAGAAAAAAATGATGCACCCTCTTGTGCCCCAATCTAACATGTTACCCTACCACGCTGATTAATGATGAAATAAACAAGAGTGCAGACATTTAGGTTTCAACTCTTTTTTTGGGGGGGGGCGAAGAATACCAGGGACATGAGCTCCATCTGTGTCACGGTGGTGGTTTTTTTTTCCAAAGCATATGCAATGCGACACACAACACGCAAAATGTTGGAAATTTTTCTCACATCTGAACTCCGAAACTACGGGGTTTGCAGTAGGCCCTACTGGTAAAAAAAAAACCAAACATAATTGATCTTTTTCTCACCAGGTTATCCTTCTAGAGGAGGCATGGAGTGAGCTGTTTGTTCTCTGTGCGGTTCAGTGGTCGATGCCTCTTGATTCTTGTCCAATTCTTTCCCTCTCGGAACACGCCCACGAAGTGGGTGCTGCTTCACCTGACATCAAAGCGGTCGCCATGTTGTCCGACATCCGGGTCCTTCGGGAAGTGATGGCACGTTTTAAATCCTTTTCGGTGGATGCAGCCGAGTTTGCCTGTATGAAAGCCATTGTCTTGTTTAAACCAGGTAAGCTTACAAATGAATTATTTAAGTAATCATTCTTGTTTTCTCAAAAAAATTGGTCAATGGAACTTAAAATTCAAAAGAAGACCCAATTATGAAAAATGTATTCTCAAGTTTGACCCTTTATATAAACAGTTTAGCCCGTAGCCTTGGCACATCCCAAATTTTATACAAATACGTTACATATTGAAAACTCTCTCTGAACTTTGTCAGATGAATTTTAGTTTCGTGTGGAATTTTGTCCGTCTTGTTCTTTTTACCATAAATCCACGACCCGCATCCGCATTCTTTAAACCCATTGTCTTTATAAATGAAGAACAATTACACTAATGTTGACCTCTTGACCTTCTAGACACAAGAGGCCTGAAGGATCCTATTCAAGTAGAGAGTTTGCAGGATCAGGCGCAGGTCATGCTGGGCCAGCACGTCAGAAGCCAACAGCCAAACCATCCAAGCAGGTAAGGATTCAGTCAAATCGCTTTGTCTTCATTTCTAATTAGTATTTGTTATCTTCAGAACAGTATCAAGCAAAACTTCTTCTAATTTGACGAATGTGATCGAGCAAATTTTAGGTGCCATTCCTGTTGATGATCAGAAGTCAAACATATAGTAGTAACCACAATACGCCTGTTTTTCGCTATTCGTGTTTCCTGAATTTCCGAATAAATTTATAGGGGAATTGCCATTTAGTCCATATCAATCAAACTTGCCTTTAAAGATATTGTAAGTTAATGTGAGAATAAATTGAACTGTACCAATGTTTTCATGTTGTATGCATGCACATAGCTTTCCCCCATTAAGCACTGTCACACAACACACGGCTTGGATGTCCTCTCAGCCTCGGTTTGCTTATTATTATTAATTTGATGAGAGGGAACATAAGATGGCTACTCCATTATAGTGATCTATAGTGGCCATAAAGTGAATACAGCTTTACACTAGAGTACAAAAGTTTAAATGACATTGTTCATTATACACATATTTCTCTGCCAGATTTGGTCGTCTGCTCCTGCTCCTGCCCTCATTGCGGTCTATCTCATCAGACAAAATTGAGCGCATTTTCTTCCGTTGTACCATCGGTAACACACCCATGGAGAGACTGCTGTGTGACATGTTCAAGAACTGAGGAATCGAGCAGCTGAAGAAGGCAATGATTTAATGTCACAAAGAGGCAAATATAGGGTGGAGGAAACTGCCATGAAAGTCAAACTGCAAAGGAAACAGGAATAACTAGGATCATGTCAATATGGCACATCCATCGTTCCATCTTTCTAAACGACTCAACTGTTTGAGGTGAATTCTATTTGTTTAGTATTAATTATTTGTGACTTCAGTGTCACGTATGCGATCTTCAATCTATTCACAAAGCCTCTCACTTGTTTTTCCTTTTTTTTAGCCAAGAGATCACTTTGGAAACAGATCGCAAACTTTGCACTTCCAACACTGTTTTTCCTTTTGTAAGAATAACTTTTTTGTAAGCCTGATTGTTTACAACTTAGAAGTGTTTCGGAACACGTCACTAGATGACCATCCAACATCTAAGTTAATACAATCCCATTAAATAGTAGGAACGCCCAAAGACAAATGATATTCAAATGTTTTAATACCGGTAACACACCGGGTCAGTCTAAATGGAATCATTTGTAAAGGGAGTATCTTAGGCATTTCCTTATTTATAAACGATTAAACTTGAAGTTAACCCATTTAGTTTTGCAGGTAATCACGCCATTAAACCTGACATTAAAGGATGTACGAGACTAATTATTTCAGTTTTGAGGTTGGCTTAAATTTAAAACTACGCTGCTCACTAACTAGCTGAGCTCTTATTGTGCTTTTTAGCACAAACAATGACATGTGATGCATGACCAAACATTTTCTAAAAAACAACTCTTGGGAATTTAGAAATCAAATAAACAAAGTAGAATGTGTTATATATTTAACTTTTCACTTACCGTCCTGTCACCACATTACTGTCATTAAACATAATAGCTGATGTCATTAGAAATCCTGAATCCAATAGCCTATATTTTTGTTTATTGAAAACAAAACGTATTTCCTTGAAGTACCTCGTTACGGGATTTTTTTGCAAAAGGAATTTTAAAAAACGAAGCCAAGACTTTGCAGTGTTTTGTACATAATTAGATTCTAGAACATATTATTGGGAAAAGGTTCGAGTTATCTTGTAGATAGGAAGATCTTATTAATTTTGGAAAACGTAATATTTATGTGCAATATTTATCTTTATTTGGTGTTTGAAGCAAGTGGTTAAAAAACGTGTTTCTATTCGACCGGCCATTTCACATAGAGGCAGACGATCTGCATGATAATGCACAGGCCTATGGAATTATAGTATTTTATCAATAAATTAATTATTTATTTTGAGTGTTTTAGTATTGCACATCCTGCTATTATAATGTAAATATTAATTACTGTAAAATAAAATAAAATAAAGAAATGAACAGTTCACACTTATTGAAAACAATTAGAGAATTTCAGTGATTTATTTAATTAAGATAGACCTATGGTTGTGGTTGATTTTCTTCTTCAGCATGTAGTCATGGCACGTCTCGGGTCAGATATATCATTAAAGAAAGTTGATATGTAAACACATTTTGAAACCAATTGAGCAGTGCAAAACACAGTCAAACAAAGAATGACATCTTGTCTGTATTTCGTATTTCTTGCTATATATAAACAAATCAAGAATACGGGTTGTCATCATTCAAAAGGGCTACTTTCCCCTTCACGCCTCTTTAAGTCTGGTTATGGTTTGTGTTGAATAAGACTTTTACTGTTCCTAAGTGGGACTTAAAGAGAGCAAGATTCGTCCGTATGTAGGGCGGATGTATGGACCTAGCCTCTCCAACCAGGCATTTCTACTCAAATCAGAACTTCAGACTTGTCTTCCACTCTTCAATTTCCTAGGGTCAGTAACTGCAGCATTTTTCATCATCTTTTACATCATTGCTCGGAGGCAAGGACCAAGGTAATGATTTCTATCCTAATCTTTGCCGTGGTTTAATCTTCAAGATACTTTAATCTTCAGGACGTGTGCTTATAATAAGCCTAGTCCTTCATGCGTATGCGAAATGAAATGAAATCCACTTAGGGTGTTAAAGCTCAGACCTTTCGCTGTGATGAAGTCACTTCAGGCCCTGTCGGCATGGCTAAATCATGGTGTGCACGGACAGAACCCCCGAATGAGCTGATGTAGCTTCGTACAGAATGTCTTGCTCGGGGAAATAGCGGTGGGAGAGCCAGTCCGATGGTTTAAGGGTTAAGCCTGTGACAAAATTGGTCACAGCTTGCGGTCTCTGGCACCATATACCAATTTTGGAAATCACGGTGTTTGAGAAAGTATCGACTTTAGCTTAAGGACCAGGATTATTGCTGGTTTGATTATGCGTTAAAATGAACCAATGATTCCGTTCTTACCTTGGGTCAATTCTCGCAACTGTTTTGATTGTTTCAAAAGATACTTTGTTTATTCAGCGTAGGTAAGGCCAGGGTGAGGGTGGGACGGACAACAATGGAACCGTAAACCAACAAAACAAACGTCTAAGGGGATCCTCTTTCATTATGCAGTTTTCCTAACTTTTGAATGCAGACATTGTTGATGAAGACGATGTGGGAAGTGAAGGTGGTGGACTAAAATAGGAATGACTCAAATCAAGCTCCAATTTGAGATAACTAGTCTAGATCAATAATTATGAGCTGAGCACAAATTAAGCCTGTCTGACTGACTATCTATACGGGCATCTAAACATATCACGCGGTCCTTTTTTCTCTTTCATTTCTCTCCCCCGCCCCTCCAAAATAAGGGGGGGGGGGGCTAAAGGGCTGGGGCGGGGCACAAAGTGCCCACCTCCTTATCTCTCAAAAAGTTCTCTGACGATTTTCATGAAAATTGCCACAATTGTTTATTTCACCAAGTTCTACATGACATATAAAAATCAAAGATTGCCATCTTTTGTAGTTTGTTTTCCCCAAGTTTTGGTCAAAAAACATATTTCCCCATAATTTACGTGTTCATTGGCCGACTGCCATTTACCTTTTATGTTAGTTTTGACATAATTAATAACGTGACATTGAACCTTGTTACTGGGGTCAAAGTTGGGATTATCCCAGTTTTCCTTCCACTTAAAAACCGATATACCCACCAACTATTGAGGCCATGGGTGCGATGATGAGTTCTGATTGACGATACTATAGTAAAGTTAGTTAGCGTGTTACAAAAATTCCATTGATACACAAATTTATAAAGTTTGACCCCTTAAGACAGGGTGAAAATAGAATATCCAAGATGGCTGCCGGATATGGCGGTCATTTTGAATTCCCACAATGCATATCACTACCACTTTCTTGGGGGCAAAGAACAAGTGGAAATTTTGTTGATAAAGACAAAGAATTGTCACAAAAAGTTAAAATATTTTACCCACAGGTGAAAATAATAAAGTTACCATGGTAAAACAGCTGAACCCCCCCCCCCCAAAAAAAAAAAACCCAACCAAAAAACAAAATTAAAGTATGATCGGAAGCAGCGTAAACAGCATAGAGGGCATTATGCTCCATACACCGGTCCTGATGGGTTGGGCACATTGCCTTAGATTGGTCGCTTTGGGCTATAAAAAGAGTTTGTTATAAAATAATTATGGTTCGAAAATAGTTTTAAAAGTAGAATATAATGGTAAGAATATAAAATGGTGAGTTGTGTTAGTTCACAAAGTAAAAGGAAAACCACAGTGTCGAGGCGTATTGGTGTGGATTATTATGTACTACATGTGCTTTTAAAACATCTTGCCGACCATATTCATTTCATAACAAACGCTTTCTATACCCCGAAGAGCCCAATCCTTTAAGGTGAAGCATTGTAACTGATCGTGAGGCGCATGTTCTTTCAACTTAAACAATAGATAAGGCTTTAAATTGTTGTGTGAAAGTGTACGATTGTTGTTTTGATGCGGACAGTTGCTGTTTTTCGCACCACTAACGCGACTGTCACCATCACCACAAACTTACAATGATATGACGCGGAGGCATCGAAAAATGTCTTGCAACAAGACTAATTTAAGGACAAGGACCAGGTCTAACTGGCGAAGTCTGGTGTATTGTTTTTGGTATGTTCTCAGAAACAAGATGTATTGCTACTCCTTTTCGCTGTACATTCTTTGAATGAAAACACACTGAGCTTGTATCACACATCAATGGCTGGATTTGGCTGACATCAAATGGCTGTTAATCTCTTTGAATCAATACCAGGTCCAGCATTAGCCACACATCTGCAACTGACATGTTTTGTCTCCTCTATTTATCAGTAAAATGTACCTCATCGTGCAGGTTGGAGGTTTCAGCTTGGAATGGTGTCACTTTGAAAACCACAACAAAAAGTCACGTGAACACCTTGTGTAATTTTATTTTTCTTTAAAAACCAGAGAAAATGTATCCTTCCATTAATTCCAAAATTGAAACATTTATTTTACCTCAAAGGATAGATTTTTGTTGTTGAAATTCCAATCAATTTTTCACAAAAAATTTAGTTATAACCTTGTCTTCCAATTCAGCATTCAATCCAACGTTACTGGTTTCTTGTTTGTAATGCCTACATTCCCTTTCACTCATGCACACACGATTTAGTTCTTTTCATCCATTATACTTTCGGTCATTCTGTTTCATTTATTAATTTGTTTCCATTGTCACCGTTCTGCCTTCCTCAATGGTTCTTCTGAGGTGTATTTCCACTTGATATAATCAAATCAGGAACCATCGAAGCAGAAAAAAGGCTTAAAGCTGGTTGGCTTTTTTCCGTTAATGGGCGAGCAATTTCAACTTATATAGTTTATGAGTTGTTCACTACATTAAAAGTTGGCTAAAGCTCAGCTCATATTAGTCATTCGTTCTTTGAACTGTTGTACTTTTAATGTTTTATAACCAATGTTCTAAATAACAGGAAGCAAAACTACACATTACAGAAAGTTTGAAATTAAAATGCAATGGTCATGAATAAAAACCCATGTTTATTGTTTTGTTGCCTTGTGACCATGCAGTAGTATAATGTCTTAATGTTCGTCTTTGTTTGAATGTTAATATCACTATTAAATACTGCCAACAGAGTTCTACGTGAGGGAACACTGATGTAAATAATTGGATTGCAAATAATTGGTAGCTTTCCCTATGTGTTTTGCACTAAGGTCCTTTCTTGTCTATTTCTTTGTTCTACACAATTTGGGGGCGTTGCCACATTTCTGTGGTAACCACAAGCTGCAAACTTCTTCCACATTTACGTCACGCAGAGAGAGCTGTACATGTATACATATATTAACAAGAACCCTAAATGTACACAATGAGTACTGTGGTTTTTTCCCCTTTGCAGGCAACAGGCGCCTCTGTCCTTAATCATGTGTTAATTACAACTAGGCTGGATAATAGATGCAGTGCTCTATGGTATCAACAACAGGTTCGAAAAAAAAACCTACAATATCTTCACAATGCTGCCGCTCGCGTATTATCAAAAACCCGTAAACTTGATCACAGCACATCTTTTCTTAAACAACTTCACTGGCTTCCAGTCTGTCAAATAATAAACTTCAAAATAATAATGCTCACAATTATCTCAAGGAACTTCTCTCACCTTCTACTCCAAGTCGCAATATTCGATCCACAAACTTCTTCTAACAGTCCCCAAAACATCCTACAGCGATCGTGCCTTTTCAGTATCCACTCCCAAACTCTGGAACACTTTACCGTTAAATATCCGAGCTACAGATCTCTCTGGACATTTACAAAAGCCTGCGTAAAACACTTTTGTTCGGCATTGCTCTGACTGACTCTTGTGTTTATCCACTTGTTTTCTTTAATGTGCTCTTATTTACATCCCTTGTACACCTCGATAATCTAGTATCATGTAATGTGTGCTTTTCTTAAAGATTTGTACTTTTTACACATTCCTAAAAGTCCACCTTCTCAGGAAACAAGTGCATATCGTGTCAGACCTGTGCTGCGGATTTCTCGAAGTCTTCCACAGTGTCTCAGGATTGTGAAGATTGAGCGTGATGTCGTTAAGAATCGACCGTTGCTACTTCCCTTAAAATCCTCATCAGTGAAGAAAAACATGCCTGAAACAATCAAAGTAACAATAGGTAAAAGTTCATATTTACACATGAAACAACACACTTCTTGTACTAGTATTAATAACACATAATTCCTCTGCGGAAAGTTCCTTCATATTCTCCTAATTTAAATAAACATGGCACACAAGTAACTGTGATAATTTCAGAAAACAAGTTGTCATGCTTTAACAAACACCAAAACAAATTACTTTGTGTCCTTCATTAAAAGCCGATTATGATATGGCAAATAAAAACAACAAGTTTCACGGTATGTGGTAGTATTTGGACAGAAATATTTCTCAGGAGCGGCATCAAGTTTAGTTTATAAATTTATTCTGGGTGCAAGACTTTGTTTCCATTTGAGAGTAAGTATAGTTCATGGATGACAGCGCCCTCTCGATGGGAAAATTGTGACAATCAAAACAACGACTTGCACCGAGACTAACACTAATATGTAATGTACCCTCAATGATTGAAAACTACCCCTGTCAGACAGAAACCATACCTTTAGTATCTTTGTTCTCTTGCTCTTTAAGTTGCCGAACTTTCTTCATGGCTGTTTTGCCGAGAGTCTTATGTGGTTTTTGTAGGAGTGCGTAGCGTGTACTGACAGTTGTATTGATGAGATCTACAGCAGCATTAATGGACTCGTACGTCAATCTACCCTTCATGTACCTGAAGATATAAACATGTATGGGTTTGGTAGTACTTCAAGTCCTGGACAAATTTGATGAATTTTTTTGTGATAATGTTTTGGTAATTTGTAATTACGAATTAGCTACATGTGTTTACATGTAGCTAAGTCGTAATTACAAATTGCTAATTCATTAACATAAAATTACTGATTTGTGAATACAAATATAAAATGCTCATTCAATCATAATTACACATTACTAAATCACATTGCAGATCACATTGTTGATCACAGCCTGATTTAGCTTTGCCTTTTTGCTGGCTATATCCTACCCATTATCAAATATAACATCATTGCTGGTTGCGATGACCTAAACCATGATGTACAGTATGTGGATGAATCATGTTTTAAATTTAAAATTCATCAAAGTGTGGTAACTCAATACACAAACTGTTGGGCTTGATTGAATGCTGTTTTGGTTCCATTCCAAGTATAATCAGTTTGGCAAATGCTGCACTCATTCCAACATCATTCCAACCAGGCCCTGATCTACTAGAGCTGCAAATTGGGTAAGATGAGGAAGATTACCAGCCCAAACACCATGTCTTGTATGCTGTTTGTGACTGGTTCCCAAATAAATCTAACTTAGTAAAGAAATTAACCCAGCAATAATTCTGCTTAAACAACTCTTTCGAATCAGGACCAGATTTTTAATTTTATTGTATTGTGATTTACTTGGGAACACCATCAAATTCCTCCACTGTCACAAACTCCATCTTGGGCAGACATATCTTCTTGCTCTTGCTACCTTGGTGTCCCTTTTCATCTTTCTTGGAGCCAATCTGATGCCCAGAGCTACCTGCACCTGGCCTTTGGTTATCTTCTACTGATTTAAAAGGTTGGCGGCTAAGAGGAAAACAAACACAAGAAGAATTTGCGTGGCTTTTTTAACCCTCACTTGATTATCTGTCATGGAAAACAAATTGGATCTTGTAATTTGTAAGAGCGCTCTCAATGTGTATGATGCCGTCGCAAGAAATTTATCGCCTTCCTTCATCTAGAAGAGAATTCAGACGTAATAACACTTTATGCTTTTGGGGGAATTTGGCAATCTGTTTCAATTCAACCTTTAAATGATTTATTATCAATTCCTCACTGATTCACATTACATCAACGAAAGAAATCAGAAATTAGATCTGCTGACTGCTTTTCAGGACTCGATATGTTAAGATTCGCTACTGATATCAACGTACTGCAACACAGAAAGTTACAAAACTAAACTGAGTATCAGAATTCTGAACTGCGTGGTGTCTGCATGGTGATTGATCCAGACACAGAGTCTTCATGTTTGGGAGAGGGAAGTGTCCATTGGCTCATAAGAATACCTACCTGTTGCTTGTACTGTTACTGTGGGATGTTCTGTTCTCTCTTCCTGGTAACCTGTCTGGTATATGAGTCTCAATATGCTGAAGATGACGACACATCTCTTCCATGTTCTCTTTAAGAGTCTGAAAAGAAGACAACACATCAGATTATCAATCTGGATATCCTAGGATTCCATGGGTCAGATGTCATTTTTGGAACAGGGGTGTTTATTGTATACTTAAAAAACTTTCTCGTCACAAAACGGCCTCAAACTAGTGTTTTTCCACACATACATATCGTCACCGTTTTCACAAAAGTGATGAATCTGCACCACAGCCAAATCTCAGTGTTTTGAGAAAGTCAAGTATATTTTTCATACTAATGTTGTTTCTGAGACTGCTTACTATTTTTCCTCTTTGAATTTGACTACTAAAATAAAGCTGACCCGCCACAGTGAGTTTCACTACTCGCCCAGGCCTACATGTCATTGTCTTCTATGATATGAATGTGCTGCAGCACCTTGTTAATCATTAGAAGATGCTACAAAAGTGGGTCTCCAGCACTGCTTATCCTGTTAAAAAACAAACTATGAGCAGTTTTAATACACCTAAGATGCAGTGTTACATACGAACCCAGTCAGTATTATTATTATCTCTACTATCATTCATGCAGAACTGTCAATTTGTTTTCAATCTTGCAACCTTCCTGATGAGTCATTAATTTCTTAACCACTTATAGTCACTTTGTGAAAACCCCAAAAATGAGACGTGCATGCAGAACGCTGTGTAGAAACAGATGCATATTGAGATTTGTCACTTCATGAAAACACTTAACTTAAATAGGCCATCAGATTTGTTATCATATTGGATTTCAATGGATAAGATGGCAAATCTTGATTCGTCATCTTGTGAACATTCAAAATGGCAAATCAAGTCACTTGTCGGTCAGGCTAAATAGTATTACAAACCCATTACTTGTTACGTCATGAACTTGGCTGAAAGTATTAGCAGCAATGGGTATGTAAAACATTTGCACAAAAACCGACTTGCCAAAAGTTATGATTTTTGACATAAATGGCACTTTGTGAAAACAGTGACGATGTAGTGTCCCCTTGTCATCCTTTAGTTTTGACATCACCCTCAGATCTGATGATACTTGGCATTTGTTTACTCTCAGATATGTTATTTGGTATTTGCTGTACCTTTGTTCTTTGAAGTTGATCTTTCTCATACTGAAGCAGTTCTCTCATTTGCCCAACGACTGACTCTAGCATGCACAACTCTCTGTTGATTCCTGAAAGTTGCTGTTTGCAGGAGTCGTCAAGACTACCTGGAATTAATACTGTTGAACAAAAACACATGAAATAAATCATATGGAAAATGGTCAAAAGCACCGGTATACAATCAAGTCACCTTAGCTTTATGCGCGATTCAAAATCACACAAAAAGTCTCAGACATACACATTGGGTCTCGATACAGTGCACAACTTTACATTTTAAAGCAATGTACTGTATGTGGGATCAAACAATCCCCCGCAAAATTTATGGGCGAGGTTTACATGGTAAATGGAAAAGTGATGGACTATTATTATTTTACTTTTTTATTTCAGTTTGATAGGTTGATTGCAAAGTCAGCAAAATAAAAACGTATTGGTACTCAATTATCAGTAAATCAGGATATAAATGTACAATGCCCTGCTACTTGTTACTTGGTACATGTACGTCTGCTGCCATCTAGTGTTCCACAGTTTCCAGGTGATACATACCTGTAAGACGTGGGACACAATCCCACTTTTAAAATAAAGTATTAAAGTTGTCGTGGTTAAGTACCTGGAAAATATACTTTTTGAAAATGTAAATACGTACCTGCTGAGGATAAATCCACACATCTTGCAAGTCCAGCAATCTTGGCTTCAAATATCTGCTTAAGTTCATCTAATGTTGTGGCTTCCATTATTAGATCAATGTTCTTTACAGACTAAATTCCAAACTAAAAATAAATAAGAAAACAATGACAGTGCAAGTCATAACACACACAGTCTTCAAATCCTCATACACAGTTTCTCCTCTTCACCCTATTCTAATGTTTCAAATGTACATGAACTTTATGCTTGGTCTTGGCCCATACAGTGTACTTGATTAAATACTTACCAATACCATTCATTAGGTTTGCCAGTTGCATGATAATAATTAATAGTTTGGTAGGATAATTATTTTCATTTGAGTAACTATACAAATATCCTACACTACAGAGCCGGCGTGCGAGATTAGCTTTTCTTCATAAGTGGGTTCGGAATCAGATGCTCAGTCAGTGAGCACATGTTCTGAACTGAAGAAGTCTAAAGAAGAAAAAAAGCTTGAGATGAAGTCTTAAGTTAAAGTCACTCTTATAAATGTGGTGGAGAGATTGGGTTTTCTTGAACGCCCACTGGGCAGGCAGGAAGAAAGGAACCTTCCAGTGGCACAAACAGCAATGAGGAATTTATGCATTACTAAGTAGTATGGTTAAATGATTGTACTTTGATTTTTCTTGACCACAGTGACGCCGACTCCATCTTATCTACAATGTGCGGTATTTGCCCTCATCCATTGTCATCCAAAGGAGGGCTACTCAACTGCATTCCCATTTCATTCACAAAGACATGGGTACAAGGTTGCGAATAATTTTCCACAAAAAAACCTGCTTCAGACTTACTCAGTCATAACGTTGTACAGAAGATTTGCTAGAGTAGATCCATTGGCATTATAGTTGCGATGATGGTAACCCTCCCTCCCGACGGTCGCGACGATGGGAGGATGGAGGGTTACGATCATCGCAACTAGATATATAATAGATCCATTAATACTAAAAAGGGAATTTTTTATAAGTTATAACTAGCCGAGGATTCATTTGACAGTTTTGACTGTGGTTTCGGTTGGGAAAAATTTCCGTATCCTGCCACCACCACCTGCCTGTTCACTCATTTTTACCCGAAGGAATAGCTCATTTGACATGTTTGACTGAGTAAATTAGATACTATTTTATTTTATAACGAATGAAAAAGTGATGGCTGGATACGGAAATTTTTCCTCCCAATATCTAGGCATTCTTACCGGATTAAATAATTAACTAGCTGTGTGAGCGAAATCGTATTCGTAGACAAACACAACACAAGCAGTGAATCAGTTTCATGTTACTTGTTAGATGATGCGACGATGGTTCAAAATTCACCGCCACACTCTTTGACCTTTGACCTTCGCATTCTGGTTTTAACCGAAATGGATCAATTTTGACAACAGAGGGCGCCGTATACTTATTCCCATTTTTCCAAACCGCGCCGAGTTTGGGTCAAAGACGTAAATTACTATCGGCGTTTATAAATCAATGCTTTGCACGTTGGTTACTGATGGAATGCAAATATTAATGCAAGCAATTAACCACTTCAATGATGCCAATATTCTGATTAAGACACTTAAATTTCGATGCCGCAACGCAACAAAGTTGGGTGTGGCTTTTTCCAATCCTCGGCTGAGGCTCCGTCCCGGCCCAGGTTGATTTACATGTACTTGTAATACCCGTGCCAAAAAATGTACACTGCTCATTCTT
>CM021533.1:7907455-7940302 GCA_010994315.2 Pisaster ochraceus
TCATTCCACATCACTATATTAGGTAAACAGTAAGCCGGTGTGTCCCTTTAAAGTTCCTAACAGCAAGAAGCTGATCATTTTCAAGTCACAAAACACTATTTACTATCAATGTGGCAGTGCATTTTTGCATTCAACATAAACAAATTCCACTTAAAACATTGACTGAAGTAAGTGTTTTAACAACTGATGCCACTAGAATGTGACAGCTATAGCAGCTGTAGGTGTCATCATTACTGGGTGGGCACTGTTTCATACATTGTGTTTGACTGTTACAATGATTTATGCATCACAGGCATCTTGGACATACATTGATGTTGGCGCACATAACTATACAAAGCTCAAGCATGACTTGAGATAAAGTCTTCATGATGTGGTGTGTTCATGAGCATACTGGAATCCCAGCAATGGCAACAAATGCTGGTACCAGTACATTACAACACTCCTGCAATGGAGTGCTCTACCACAAGCACAGATTTGTAATAGAAGCATTGTTCTTGAATACTAATTTCAAGTGGAATGTTAAAAATGGGCATTTCGAAAAAATTGTTTTTCCTGATACCAGCATTTATTTGAAGTAGATATGACTATTCATTTCATGATCAAATTTCCTTATAGAGTTTACGACCGGCAATATATAAACTTTTATTTGTGCACAGTGGCATACTGAACTGGGTGGAGCATTGGATACGAGATGCTGGTATTGGAAAAAGTGGAAATAAACCCAGTTTAGAGTTTCGGCAAGAAGCGCCTGGTCTTGGCAAGAAGTGTCGGGTTTTGGCATGGAACATCAATTATACATAATATCTTTTTGTAATTCCATCAGTGGGATCTTACATTAACTATTGATTGAAAAGAAAACTTATTACTGCCCTGAAACAACACCTTGGCCCTAAAACTTTTGGTCTCTAATGATTCCTTATAAATAAGATAAATAACTTTTTTGGTCACCATTGAATACGGTTTCTGAGGTGAAAATAAGCACTATGCAACACTGAGAACTGCTGTATGCAGAACTACATTGTGTACCAGCCAAACTCAGCTGTAATGTATTTGATCTCATGTAAGTTTTATACTGACTCTTCACAACTCATAAAATTCTTAATAGTTTGAAAAATAGTTGTGCTGGGCACTGGTTTCATTTGTTACCATCTATTATCTCTGCTGCACCCCATTGTTTTGAAGCTCTCTCTGGGGTTAATTAGCCCTTTGTGTTGTTATCCACGATTTGTTACACCACCTTTGTTTCTTTTTGTTTTCTTCAAAACCTGAACAGCTCTATTTTAGACTCGGTTTGCCTGGTACCACTACAAACCTTAGTTTCCAGCTTGTTTTCCCCTTATGCAACTTTTCCAATCCTATCAACCACAGTGATGCCAGTCTCACATCGCCTATAAGAGGTTGGTGATTGACTTCCACAGCAGCTCATTGTGGTCTGCTCAGGTACATCCTCTGATTTCTATACTATGACCGCACACGTTGATCATCTATATCAGAGGCTGTTTCGTGATGATTTAATGATGGTTGTATTTCCCCTTGCAGTATTTGAAGAGACTGATGTACCTACAGGAAACATAAAATGTCACACAAACTGAGACTTGTTCTACCATAAGCAAGAAGCAGTAACTAACCACTTCCATTACGTTTGATTCTGTTGAACCGAGAACTACACCAATAAACTGATATTTTCCATGGGATTATGCAGGCATACCAACAAAATCAGAGCCTAACAGTTTGAATGTTGAGTTACCACTTTGTTGGATTTTGTTAGAGTGAGGAAGGGTCGTAGAGTAAACCCAGTCACTTTTTCCTTGTGGTTTATTACTTGACTTTTCATGTTTTATCAGTAGGAATGAGTAGGATGCTCCTAAAGTAACACCATGTGATATTCTCTTTTTCACAGAATACAATTCAGTTCTAATAAGATTTTGCCTCAATTTGTTCAGAAAAATCTTGTTCTGCTATTAATTTGGCTAATAGCAGGCCTGTCACTTTGTTCATATTCGCCCCCCCTCCCCCATCCATATTCGCCCCCAAAAATTGTCCTGGTTATGAGCCTAACTACTGGTCTACTCTCACAGAGTAGATTTAGTTCTGTTAAGAACTGGTCCTCCTTAGTTTTCAAAGGACTTGCCCTGCTATATTAATCTCTGTGTGAGATAAGTTTTGATACTCCATGCAATGAGTCAAATCACATACATGTATCTATTATAAATAGTGACTATTTTCTTATATATTTTCTGCTGACCTTTGCAAGCATACTGAGATTATCAGCGATTGTTTTCCACATTTCTGAAATCTGTTTACTATGAGCAGCTTGTTGAGACCACCATAAACTACTCCACCTGAACATGAAAAAAATCATACATTAAACGTTTCCACAAAAATCGCACAGTTTCATAAAGCCACATGTGACATCAGTTACAAGACATGTGACAGTTACATAAAGCCACATGTGACATCAGTTCTATAAAGCAACATGTGACATCAGTTACATATAGCCACATGCGACATCAGTTGTATAAAGCAACATGTGACATCAGTTACATGGCATGTGAAAGTTACATAAAGCCACATGTGACATCAGTTACATAAAGCCACATGTGACATCAGTTGTCTAAAGCAACATGTGACATCAGTTGTATAAAGCAACAGGTGACATCAATTACATAAAACCACAATGCTGGGGAATATGAGTTATTGGTAGATGTGAAATAAGTTCCTTATTAAATCTCTGTACAATAACACTGGTTCTATTGTTATAGGAAATCTCACTGTGAGGTATAAGATTTATTTATTTATTTTTGTGTGAATGTAAGAATGTAAGTACAATGATGGGTACAAGATTGCCTTTTCTCTTGATAATGAACTTTAACTAGCTTCAATTGAGTGTTGAGTGTATGATGATCACACATGGGATCCTGTCTAAGATAAGTGAAACAGTTCCTCCATTAATACCTTCATGTTCAAAGATGCTAATTCTTCCTTGAACACTGCTACAATATCAGTCTACACCCTGTCTACAAGAGGCTTCTGGTTCTGTGTAAAGTACATTGGTCAATGTTGTGCATTCATGTATTGATGTTAACTTACTCGCTGAGTGTCTGTGTGTATTGCAGGGAGGGATGCTTGTTCTCAAGCTGAGGCTGCAGTCTGGCGATACGGTACGTGAGAATCATAGCAGAAATAGTCAAACAAATAATTCTAGGATAATAAATGATAACAAATGGCTGTTAGTAATTTATAAAAACAAACATAGCTTTATAGTAATAAAAAAGAAGAAGATTGATTCACAAGAATGTATGACTATCAGTTTGCAAAGAGCGTTTTTTAATCTCTTACCATAGAAACATACAGTTTAAGAGATCTACCCAACTCATCATAAAGCACTTTGGCCCTACTTGAGATTTCACTGATCACTGGGTTATATATTGTCACAGTGGAGAGAACTCATTGTTAAAACAAAATAATAGAGAGTTTCATATGTAACAATAAATAAGACCCAGTTTCTCTGACATGGTTTGTGTCTCAACTCTTTCTTTACCAAGTATGCTTCAATGTGAGTGGGGAACAACTAAGTTGACTACATTTGTTGGCCATACAATCAGATGAGGGGATGCCTTGATGACAGAGCATACTCAGCTAGGTCTGTGTCTGCTGTCTGGCAGCTTGTTGGGTGACAACCTGCCGGACAAGCCAGCACAGAGGTGCAAGTGTAATTATAACACCCTCACCACTGCTTGCAACATCTAAGTCTTTAGCGAGGGAAGAGTTTGAAACGCCACAGAAACAACTGCTATCCTTGAAAGAAATACAGTCAGTAATAAATACAGAACCGTGCCCTATACTGCATGAATAGGGCATGGTTCTAAGACAGATGCTGGCCCAGACAAGTCAGACATTGCTAGCAGTGTAATAAGTATGGCTCTCAACAACTTCCTGCAAGAGCAGCCGCAGGAGGCAGCAACCATAATGGACTATGAACAGCAGTATAACACAGGTATAACTCATGGCCCTGTCATCAGCAAGAAATTGGCTGCCTGCTCAATAAAATGATGAAGCACAAATTAGCAGACCAAAACTTAGCAGACAAATTCAATGTTTCTGCAGACTTGCAATCATGGAGACACAAGGACGCACTCAGGTAAATTCTGCAGGGCAAGACACTCCAATGACATCAAACTACAAAGGTGCAGAAAGGTCATCAGACATGCATAGTGCCTACAGTAGACACATCACATCCCTGATGACAGCAGCCAGCCAATGCCGCCCCATTTAAACCTTGAAGTTCAGGATAACTGTATTGAATTTTCATGTCATCTAGATAATATATACCTCCTTGAGAGATATCCGTATTCACAAAACATCAAAACTGGGCTGATCTCAGCCGAAACAAACAAAAAATAGATAATGACATGAATGCGAGGAAAACTGCAGGTCATTTGCACAGGCATAACCAAGTCTTCACCCACTTCTTAGTTCCGGCCAAACTTGACTCGAATGTACTGAAGAGGCTGTGCCTTAAGCATGTTATAAGGGAATCTATTTTGTTCTTACAACAAGTTCTCTCAGCTATTAAAATACATTCCACTGATCAGTATAATCTCAAGCAAGGCCAAAGTGTCTTGTGATGACCTTGGTAGAATCTTTTTTGGCTGCAGCCATAGCTGCAGCCAACATCCACAGCTGCAGCCAACAGCCACAGCTGCAGCCAACAGCCATAGCTGCAGCCAACAGCCATAGCTGCAGCCAACAGCCATAGCTGCAGCCAACAGCCATAGCTGCAGCCAACAGCCATAGCTGCAGCCAACAGCCATAGCTTCAGCCAACAGCCATAAATGCAGCCAACAGCCATAGCTGTAGGCAAGGTCATTTTGGAAGCTGCCTTATATTGTTATCAATCCTCTGTACTGTAGTCTCTAGCCTTGAAATTGGTGCCTTGCCAATAGATGCCATCGCTTATGAGGTTAATCTGGAAATTGGCACATGTGTTTGTGCCATGCACAACTCTCAGCCAATGATAGCTCTTCCTTTGACTTCAATGAGGGCACTATTTGAGCTTGTGACATCATATGCGAGGGGTCTATGTGATTTTAAAAGGCCAGATAATGTATATATTATTTGTTATGTAGAATTTTGTACTGCATTATTCACTTTTTAATGTACAGGATTTTTTTAATTTTATATTTTTTTATTATTATTATTATTATTATTATTATTATTATTATTATTATTTATTTATGTATTTTTTTTTGGGGGGACAAATTCTGAGTCTTGTACATTTTTAATAAAATTCTAATCATATTCAAATAGAACTGCCTTAAAAAATATGCATTACAGCCACACTGCAGTGCGCTATCTATCAATTCTTGCTTTTTACTCAGCAAACCAATTTGGTAAGCAACATTTTCAGCTAGGAAGCTCAATCAATTTATTCCGTTTATTTGAAGGCCATGTTGGAATGAGAGAATTTTCTACTTACAAGCAAGCCGTTAGAAGGAGGAAAAACTGAGCTGGGGTCATGGCTTTGATGATCTTAAGAAGCCTTTCCAGTGACTTGAATACACTCATTGCAAACACCACTACGATTAAGATAACACAACTCCAAATATAAATCAACATGCATCTCATTAACTCTTATTTCTACCAATTGCACACTTTGGGCAGAGTGCAACTGCATTTTCGAGCAACGTGAAGAGCTTTTTAGTCTTCATTTAATTTGTTGTAATATAAATAAAAATAAACAAATTTTCCAAACTAAAATTGCCAATTTGGATTGAAGTGAGTAAACAACTACTTCAAGTAATTAATGCCGTACTGCCATGGGATTTGCAGGGGGGGGGGGTAAGAGTCACTTGCCAAGAAGACTAGGCAGCCAGTAATAATAATATCAAATAAGCAGAAGTTACAGTGTCAGATTAATTTTGCTGGTGGAGGAGGGGGGGGGGGGGCTGGGGAAACATACACAGATTCTTCACTGACCTGGTGAACCAAAAAAGAAGGGGAAGGTGGGGTGGGGCTTAACCTATGAAGTCAAGTTAAATTGTTCAGCCATTGTTGTGTACCATTGTCTGTTCCATAATGAAATCAATAATGCAGTGACTACTGTTGTCTGCCTTAGAGATGTGGTGCAAGCATCAGACACAATACATGTACATGTAACTTGGATTTCATTCGTTACCATTAAGAAGTGAGAAGAAAGCAGAATTAAGTATGCTTTGTGTTTTTTTCTCAACAAATAGGAAAGTCTGTCTAGAACAAGTGTTTTTTAGATTTCAGATGAGGATATGCAACATTGATCATTCGTAAAAGTTACGTAGATATTAACAAGTTTTATGAGAAGCTGTTGAAGACTCTAAATGAAGGCAAACTTTCCAGTTTAACTGAATATACTACACAAGTTATCATTAAAGTTGTGTGACCAATATGTCTGCTGCCACCTAGTGTCTCTATGTTTTTAAATGTTACTTACATTTATACAAGTGTTTGCATATGTCATGGATAGACATTTGGCTAGAGTCCATCACTGAAGATGGTGCTTGTGGAGAGTGAAGGGATTGAAGGTTACTCGTATTGTCTTCTGTGGAGTAATAAAATGATATATCAATGAAAATTTACTTCAGCTGGACTGGAACTTTCAACATGTAGATGACTGTATTAGTCCTCCATCAAATACCCTTCTTAGAAGTCTCTGCATTTTTACCGTCGTAATGTATTTCAATCTCAATACAGGCCTCGAAATAACCCACAGCAATTGCTGTGGTGTCCTGTGCTTTTGCTGTGGTGCCCTCTGCAAGGTTTCCATACAAATTTAAATTTCCCTCATAGAAGTGCCCCTTACCAGAGGAAAATTGCTGTGCCCCTTCAAGAGCGAAGTTCAAGGCCTGTCAATAGACATCTGCTCTAGCAATGCAAAGGTAGTGGGTTCAAATCCTACCTGAGTGATTTGCCTGTAATACAGTATACAGTGCTTAATACACATTGGTATATGGGTAAAATACTAATTATATTTCAATCTTACCATAAATATCTCCAGTTGATGAACACCCATCATTACCAGAACAATCCTCATCACTTGGTACTCTTTGCTCAGTCCATTTGCGTGTCTCAGCCTGTCAAATAAAATAAAATAATATAAATATAAATACATATATAATTTGTTTTCATTCATTTGATTAATTTGATTACATGTCATTTCAAAATAAGGTCAGTAGGTCAAGGTTTTTATCTTTTTTCATCTTGAGGTTTTAAATGTTTTCATTATAACAAATTTAATGTCAGAAAATAATAAAAAATAAATAAAATAAAAAAAACTCCTTAAACACACAATGAATTTGTATCATCTTCATGTTTCCAGAAAGGGCTCCTAAGGCTAAACAAACACTACAATATGAGAACTCGTTTGACCCTGACTTCAAGTTGAATTTTAATTTTTCAAAAAATCTAAACTTCTGAACTATACAATTTTTTACAATTTATACGTCATTTGGAAAGTATGTAACGACTTACGCGATGATACACAGAATGTGACACAATTTGAATTTGAAAGTTATATTTAAAAAAAAATCAAAACTCCTTTGCCACAGTTTGAATTAACATCATCTTAATGTCATCAGAAAGGGCACCAAAGACTTAACAAACGTTTCACAGCGTGACCTCATTTGACCTTGACTTCAAGTTCAAACCGGAAGTTGAAGTTTTAAATTAGAAAAAACCTTACTCCTGAGCCACTTATTGGGTTGACATGTTGATAAGGTGAAAATGTCGTCACCATTTTCATTCAATCATAATTTGATGGCATATTTATCGAAAACCTTGTTTTTGTGATGTCACAAAAACTCAATGTCTAGTTTTCTAATTTTTTTCTAAAAGTGTAGAATCGCGTGTAGAATACCAGATAATGATTACCAGCTAGACAAAACCATGTCATGCGTGAGTTTTTTACTAGTTCCCGGGGCTTTTATTTAAGCGAAATTGCCCGACTCCTTCATAATGAAACTCCAGGCCTGAGATATGTCCCTAATTGTTGGTTGATTGATGGTACGCTCTTTGCTAATGAAATCAGAGGTATTAAGTCTGGTTTAATTTACTCACATATTGGTCAAATATAACTCTTGATATTAGATATATTAAAGATGCTAGGTTTGCCCTGCCATAGTAAATACATGTAAATTCAAGTCAGGTAAATGGTCACATTTAGCATTAACATTCCACCCTACAGTAATGGAACTGCAGAATGATTGGAGGACAAGATGAAAAGATGCATGTACATGGTGCAAATTACAAAAATTTAACCTTTTCTTTTTTTCTTTTTTGAGGGAGGGGGGTGGTGTGTTTTTTTACCAGTTAACAATATCTGTAGGGGTCTTTTTTATGAACAATTTGCTGCCTGCTGTTCTCAAAAGTGTACATTCAAAGAGAAAGTTTTGGCACCGAAAGGCTAGTGCATGCAATGTACATGTGTACATGTTTGATAAAAACTACCAGAAACATTTTGGCAGCTTTTAGTGTGCTTTAAACAGCTACTTGAGCAATAAATTTTCAGTGGGAATGCTTTTTAAACTTGTTTCTAATGTCTTTGTGTATCATTTCATTGTAGTTTTGATAATTTTACACTTCTGAAATTTTTGTAATTACCAATAAAAAAAATAGGCCCCGTTGACGGCATGCATCAAAATGACAACAGTGTATTTTGACTTTAATTTGTTGGTTGTAATGATTTGTTCTAAGTCCATGTTGCAACGAATCGGCTATACAATATGGAGCTCCCACAAATGGCATAGCGTGTGATGACGTAATGGCTGAATGGGGATTTTGCAAAGTCTTATGAAAAGCACCGGAGAAGAGGAGAAGAGTAGTCAAAATGTTTTTGGTTTTGTTATAATTATAATTTGTTTAATCTCATGTAAACTCAATGTCCTTATTGATTGACAAATTTTAAAATAAATTTCAGCAAAGTTCACTTGTTGCTGTTTTCATTCAAGCTTGTCTTTTAAAGAAACATTCAGTGGCAAAACAAGAGTTCTGGGTTTCCTGACAAAACAGTACCCGGGCAAGGCCAGGCTCTCGTTGATTCTGTGATTCAGCTGTAAACTGAGGATCAAAACACCATTGAGGGGTATCACCCTTCCCCATACCCTACCATATACACAAACACCCTCACACACAACCCTGTATACATTGTACAGCTACTGGTTTAGAAATGACAATTTCTGAACTCTTTATGAATCATCCACATCTCTATTATCATGATTATGATGAGGTGTGATGATTGACTTCAACTCACCTCAATTAACAGGTTGGCTGATTGTAAATCGCTTTCTATCGTCTCACTTGACTCTTGACTTGTACATGAAATCTCCTGGAACATTAAACCAATTACAGAGATTACTTTGTATTACCAACTTACACTGTGTAACTACAAATTATGATGCATGAAACATCTATCCGGAGATGGGTTAAATGGCAATTGCTTCTGATGTACAATAAATACAGCAGTTCATGTGAAATTCTGCCCACTTAGGTGATACATCACAACAAAAAGTTAGTATCAACAGTATAAGGACAGAATGCTACTGTAGCCATGTTTTGCTGATCTAGCACAAAGTATATGACTACACATGCATAAATGATGGAAAATGTTTAGAGAAGTCCCCTGTAAAAAACCTAGAATTATATTAATCATCCTCCTGCTCCACCCTAACCCCATATCCCCACAAAATTCATAAAAAAGAGTAATCTATTCCATTACCTAACTGCATCTAGCTATAGGCACGTCATTATTGATATCCTACAAATCCGTCACTGTCAGAGAAGTAAATTGAAGCTACCTCATATGCCTTAATAAAATTGTGTATTATCCATATACAGAGCCTCCTACAAACTAGGTATCATGATCACATAAAAAGACAAGGGCAATTTACTCAGGTTTTTTTTGTAGATTAGAAATTGTATCCCAGACAGAGGGTGCATCTAAGTGGATGTAACTTAATTAGTCTGGTTTTAGGCAAGTTAACTTGGAGACTTTGACAAGACAAAGTCCAGGGTAGGCTCAATGCTACACTCACCACTTTGTTTGTAGAATAGAAATAATCTTAATGGAATAATATCACTCTAATTTTAATAACCCAACGATACTTTACATTGCAATCCAGATAGTGTTTGTTTCTATATGGAGTCTTTGTAATAAAGATACAGGTTTCAGTCTCACGCTTGCAAAGCTTCATTCTATGCATTAATATTGCCAGTATT
This sequence comes from Pisaster ochraceus, assembly GCA_010994315.2. Classification (NCBI taxonomy): domain Eukaryota; kingdom Metazoa; phylum Echinodermata; class Asteroidea; order Forcipulatida; family Asteriidae; genus Pisaster; species Pisaster ochraceus. Next base: position 7,917,704 of record CM021533.1, read on the forward strand.
ATAATCTTACATACACCCTTGGACTCAATTCAGACCATAGTGGCCCATTACATGCAGTAGTAACCTCTGTCATATATATATTTTTGCTTTTCTTTGTAATGTTAATGGTATATTATTTCTCCATTCCTTGACTACATTAGTTGCTAAAAAAGCTTTTGTCTTGAAATTTAAGTAACAGCATCAACATAAGATGTTGATTGTAGGATGAAGTGAACAGTAACCAGATGGATGGGTAAGACTAAAGAGAGAGAGAGAGAGAGAGGGGACAAGTTTATTGACAGTCACTGCATACAGCTGACACTTCCTCTTTATGGAAAATCCATACACATTTTGATACATTGAGATTTGCTAAATTCTAATTTCTAATATCTATGTACATGTACATGTAATGCGAGTAACCTTAAAATTTGCCCTGTATTTTCAAGGTAAGCCCTTGACTTAAGCCAATTATTCCCCATAACTCTTGAATGGGTAAAGCAAGTGAAAGTAAATCAATGGTGTGATATGAAGGAAAAAAAAAACAGGGTAGCAAACAAGCAGGTGATTCAACGCCTCGAAAATGGTCATGGTGAATTTAAAAGACCATATTCAATGATTTCACAGCTAAGCCTAGTTGGACCCATTCTGATGACTCTGTACCAACACATTCATTAAGTATAGGATTTAAATTGTTTTTATTTGTGGTAGTAAAATCTAGTAAGGTTTACAATTGTTTATGCAATGAAAATAATTTATCAACAAACAGCAAAAACAATGTGACAACTCAACCTTTCAATCAGTATGCTCCGGTTTGACAGTAAACTGATCAAAACATTGAGTTGTCACCCCACTGATCCAATAGGACAGAGCATATCCATTGCACTATTGTAAACTTACTAGATTCAACTGCATTACTGGATGTAAACAATAGCTTCCTATCTAGGCATAGTGACATGTCAATAAAACTTTAAATAATGACTTTGTTTGATGAGAAACCATTTATACTTGACATCTCATCAAGGCAATTCTACTCAGGCACTCATGCATGAAATTAAACTTAAATAGATACCTTGTCATGCTTTATACATACACATGTACATGTACATTGTTAATCCAACATTTGTATTTCATGAGAACTTGGATTAAACAAAATTACATTTTTGAAGGTCTCAAATCATACATAAAACTGCTTATTGTTAGAAATACTGAATCTCTAGAGTAGTTAGTTAGCCCAAAGTCATTATTTGCTTTCCCCCTTATGGTCTATTCAGCTGATTTGTAGGTGCTAAAGGGTTTTCTGTTCCTACAAATCGAGGGTACCAGCAGAATCTGCAAAGGGACTAAAAAGCAGGTTTTGCAGAAATGTTATTTACAAAAAGGAGAAAAAGATTAGGCCCAGTTACCTCAGTAATTGTAATACATGTAATGAGATAAGGAGTTTCAACAAGCTAGGCATTCTTACATGTGCATGGGTATGTACACAATTAATTAATCAACCAAAGTTTGACAATATTCTCTCAACTTAATATAATACAAAACTGTACTAGCTGTTGCAAACTGCTTACCAACCAAAAGGACCTATGGTATCATTGCAAATTTTTTTTAGTGGCCCGATGTTTCGACCCTAGCAGAATCTTTCTCGGCTGCTAAAAAGCAGAGAAAAACTCTGCTAGGGTCGAAATGTCAGGCCACTAACTATTTTTTTGCTAAATATAATGAGAAAAACTATTCAACTAATTACAAGATGTCTTGTAAACAACATACCTCTTCTTGATCAGTGGTTATGACTGCACTTTTCCATACTTTCAACAGTTGAACATAGGTTGATTGTCTTGATAATAATGAACCAAATACAAACTGCAAGTGATCAAAACATATGATTCATTTAATATATTTGAATTATGACTTATGTAAATATTGGGTCAGGATATAATACAACGATTTGAGATTTTCCCTACTGCAAGTTTCAACCATCACTTCAGGTATGAGTTTGTGGAAAAAAGTGTCAGGAATAGTACAACTCTGTAGTGGTTTTCTTTTTTCACAATGGCATCTACCTAAAAGAAACCAAACACAACTTGCTGATCAGCTGAAAAGTTGCATGCCTATCAAATTTATTGCAGTAATATCTGCTTATTATAGGATTCACAGGACCCTACATGTAGTGGGTCTAGCAGTTACTGGTGCATGTATAATATCAGGGCCCAATTTCATAGAGCTGCTTAAGCAGAAAATTTTGCTTGCAATTTTTGTGCTTAGCAAACATTTGCAAGATACCAGTCAGAAATGGTGCATGTGAACTTTATTCTGGTAAGCATCATTTTGTTGAGCCTGGCTACTTTTGTGCTTAAGCAGCTCCATGAAATTGGGCCTAATCTTGAATGCAGATGTGATGGGTTAGAATTCCACCCTAGGCCCCTGAGAGTATAAAGTGAGTATATCATAAATATAACACATCAGTCATGTCAGCTAAGGAAAAGCTACAACCACATCTTAGTTAAGTTTAAGTTAGTCTAATGTCCTATTCCAATAATGAGGTCAAGTATGACCTGTAAACAATGGTATTTATTTATAACCAATGTGCCAATTTCATATAAATTATTGCTATTACAAATTTAGCAGGAGGAAATCAGTCACAAATTGTACATGTAAAATGGTATTTTGGCTATTAATTTCTGATAACCAAAATTGTTTTGGGCTTAGCTACTTTTTGTGCGCAGCTGTAAGTTGCTAAATGCTCTGAAGAGTACAATGAGCAGCTGTAATGTGAGATATTCATTGATGACAAAGATGTCCTCAGAGGTCCATGTATCTCCATTCAAAATATTCAAATGTTATTTAAACAGTTTTATTATGCTTGCTGACTGTTTGGGAATTTAGTCTTATTAAGTATAAGTAAGTTTGACCATGGTTTTGACAATGTATTTGCACTGAAAAATAAATTGCCAGACATAAACGATTCCAAATTGGTGAGCTTCAAAGTACAGATGATTAGAATAACAAGTAATCAACTGCCTGGACTAGATGGAGACGACCGGCGGCCATTAATCCAATAATGGCTTTGGCTGTTTGATTAATCACAACCACATTAGGAATTCATCACAGTAGTAACTAAAAAAGCGCATCCTTTATCTGACAAACTAATGACTTTCTATCTCTAATCTCATACTGTCCTTTGACTTTTTCCTGCAATCCCCCCAGTTTCCCTTGCAGGAATTAAAGCCAGTCTGAATAAATTAGGAAAGTACTAGTGGGAAGGCATACAGACTGTGACACTACAGGATGTGAAGAGTATTACTGTAAAGATGACGGCTTTTTTGGGGAAAGTACAAGACTAATGAGGAATGGTGTTAGTCGTATAATGGTCGTACTCAATGAGGAGGCTTTTTGGACCAAGTTTGAAGGGACTGGCTGATGGGGAGCTACATGTATCAAGCTTTTATGCATTTCTGCTGTTTCTGTTTATAGGCAATGGTTACTGGTAAAATCTCAACAAAATTATCAATATATTAAAGGCAGATTGGATCTAATAAGCTTTTAAAAATGAGCCTGTATAATTAACAATCAAATTGAAAGCTCACTGTTAAAAATGTAAATAACAAACACTGACTTAATTGAAAAAATACATAACATTAAAATTAGAATATGATTTTGTGACCTGCTGATTCATCTTTTGTATGAGTAAAAAGGCAAATTTGTTCATTGGCTCTTCCGTTACTAGGCAACCAAAAATTAGCAGTTCAGTGTTTTTGACATTATAAACATTCACACACTATGTGCTTGGGCATTGGAAAGTAAGTGTTTCGATTTATGAGTAATAATTCAAAATTCACGTCTAAAGTGTCAACATTCATGATTTTGAATCTTAATTCATGATTCATGTTACACCATGATGCTGTCATCATTAATCACATGTCTCAAGAGGGAGCCCGTCATTTCAGCAATAAGAATGATAAAACATTCTTTTCCTTTCTGGGCTCAAAACTTATTTAAAAAAAAAGACTTTTGAATCTTATTCAAAATAATTAATCCAGATAATTATTGTAAAACTCTATAGTGTAGTGCAAGAGAGTCAATTGTCATTTATTTTAACTACAACCAAGCTTAAGCTCCTTTCAATGTTGGCTGTCAACCTCAAAACAAGGTTTGCAAATATTTTTCCTCTTCAACCATGTCAACCAAGTCAATTTTCTGTTCAGACAGGGTAACTGGTGGATTTTTTCACATTCTAGTAAAATAGTGCAAAATTTTGAATTTATCTGAAATGGAAATGATTATTTTAGAAGCTTTGAACTAGTGTAACTCACTACCTGATGTCATCAAGATGTCACAAATTCTTATCCATCTACAAAGCTAAAGCACGTACAGGTAGACAATGTTGACGATTGTCAAAGACTGGTATCTGCACTTAACACAATGCATGTAGCACAACGTGCATAAAGTACATACAGTCAGAGTCAGAGTCATGAGAAAATAGTGGAAAACACCCTGTTAGGACTTGCGAGATAAAAAATAATTGTTTTACTAGTTCTCTAAAACTAAATAACTTCAAGCAAAACTATTTCAAGAGAAATTGTCTACCATGACCAACTTAATGCTGTGTATGTGCAAGTCAATGAATGTTTTGTTTTTTCAATCTTACCGATGTTGGGCACCCCCTTTAAAGCCTACAATGTAACTATATGTCAAGTTTGTGATTAATACGAACTTAGCAATGATGCCTTTATTTGTAGACACAAGTCACTGAGATGGAGACGGGGAGGAGGAAATGAGGATAAGAAACACTTAAGCAATGATCAATAATGAAAGACAATTAGAAAATAGGTATTTGAGCTTAAACATGAACACCTAAACATTTACAAATAGGTCTTTATTTCATGTTTAAATATGTCAGTCTTTGCAGACTAAATCAGTACATGTACACCTAAACAGCTCTTTCATAACTTGAAATCTGCTCAGCAAAAGTCAACAACAAAAATTACTACTACATTTTTGTTATTGTGTAAACCTTTCAGTTTGAGTTGATACCTTTCCACTTTCGGTGCGAATTCCAATGGCATTGGGTATCACAAATGCTGTCCTCTCCTTGCTAATGTTCGTGATGGAACTCATTTGTATTGTTACCTGAAAACGAAACAACAACATAGTTGATTTATCATATTTCCTGGATTAAAAATTTTTGTCACAAAGTAGCAGAGTTTTGTGATAAATCTTTGGTTTTGGAAGAGTATAATCATATTATACAGAGTGAGTAAAAAAAACCCTGCAAAATTCCCCATTGCTTTGTTGTGTAGCAATATAGACAATAAATGTTCATAGGTACTTGTAAATTCACTCTTCTTGCTTCTTTTAGTGCCAATTTCAATGGATTGGTTTTCATGCTTAACTACATAAGAGGCAATTAAAGGGGTCAGGTATGCGCCAATTGAAAAAAATAATTTCTGAAGAGAACACTCTCAGACGAGACATGGGAATGATTCACCGTGCTGTTTCAGGAATCATGCGCTGAAACCAGTTGTGCATTGAATGAGATGGTGGCCATGTTGAGGACAAAGACACTGTGAAATTTAATTGGCATAAATGTTTGAAATAAACATGAAACTCTTTCTTATCCAACCCTGACCAGTTGGCGCCAATCAAATTTCACCTGACCTCCTTAATTGCCTTCGGTAAAGTCAAATAAAGCAGGAAGAGTGAACGTATGAGAATTTTATTACTAATTATTATTAATTCTTTATTGTAAACTCTTTAAAAAGATAAAAATGGAAAATTTACATGTCTAAAATTGTTTAAAGCTCCAGAACAGGACAGTAAAATTCTTAAACAAAGAAATATAAAAAGGAGTTAAGACAACAACAATATTTTGACAGTGCAGTACAACATATAGAGAACATTGGCAAGAGTAAGACACCTCAGATCACAGCCGCATCCCCCCACCACAACAAACATTGTGATTGGAGGCATGAAAACTGAAGACATAAAAAGCAAGTGAAAGACTGATAAAAATACAGTACATTAAGAAGTAACACCTAGTAACACGCTTATCTAAATTTCCACACAAAAGACAGAATAGCAACTAATAAACTTTGTCAGAGATTTTATGTGCATTCATAAGAAGTTGAACAAGAACACAACTTTTCTCCCACATGACAGGTTTTAACTTAGATGGAAATGTCTCTCAGAACAATTGGTTTGGTATCAAGTTTAGCAAAAGTAAGTTTTCAGATCTAAAGTTAATCATCAGATTTTCCCATCAGTACCAATCACACATCTAACCGGTAAATTTAAAGAAACAATGTAAACCATGCAGAAGTACATGCAAGTCTGTGTATCCCACGCTAGATTCTTATTATACTTCAGCCATCTTGACCTACTCATAACACAAAAGGAGTCCAACATGATTCCAATGTCCAATTTACTTCTTGATTTATGCTACATTAGTTTGAATTAAAGAAAAAGAAAACCCATTGCTGTGTTATCTGTGGGTTGTGACATGAAGACCAGCTCTATATGTACGCATGTAGTTTCCATACATGTACACATAGTCAATGGTGTATTGAAATGGTATTTGTGGTTAGGTGACAGGCAGCTGTAACTTCTCTAAGTTCAAGTAAATCTTTGATCATGATGAAGTATAAAAACAGGATTATACTTTGAAAAGTATTTAAGGGATCTATTCTGTCACTGGATTGGACATTTGAATCATTAAATAAAGTTTTAAACATTAATTCCAGCTGCACCACCCCCAATTTACTCCCTGCAGCAAACAGCCTAAATCCTCCAAAATCAACCAATGTGAATTTTGTAGGATCCCCACTGCCCCCGATGTGGTCTGAAGTTGGGTGGAGGGTTTCACTACACAGCTCAATTTACCTGTGTTTCAAACGTGAAGATATGAGAATGGAAACAAATCCAGTTCTGGGAGATGAACATTCTGCCATGAAGCATGATCTCTTTGATTAAGGCACAGGAATAAGCTAATCATAAAGAAAAAGTTAATGATGAATGGTCAAAATAATTCAGAATGAATTAAAGGAAAATTAAAATGAAAATAAGGATAAGAATATTCTCTGTAACATTAACAATGCTAACATACTTCCTTCTCTCATCAGTCATGGTTATTATCCAATAGGTTCACATTTTAAAAATAATTTTTATCATACAAAGATGTGTGGTAAGCACTAATACACAATGCTTTTCCTAAGTCCTGCAGGACAAAATCCAAAGGCAATATAAAACCCAATTAGGATTCTTTATCTCAGATGTAATTAATACACCTATTAAACATGTTTAATAACCCCTTGTTGCACTGACATCATACCCAGCTACTGCTGCTACGCTCACCATCGTTGGAGTCAACTTGTAAACATGTAAACACCGCGTTGACTAAAAAGCGCACTACACTGTATAACACACAGGGACACTGAATCCAAAAATGGCACAACTAAAATGACTGATATGATGCCAGGTGAATTTAGGTCCATAGATCAACAACTTATTGTCTGAACACTACTTAATTGTTTAATGAAAAAAAACCCAAATGATTTGTTTACTAATAAAGCAAGTGATAATAATATGTCTTGTTGATAAATTGTCAGCAGAGTGTGAAATGCTTGTGTTTTTTTAAATTTGGCATTTATTCCCATATTTGATACAAAACAACTCACAACAAACAGTATCATGTAAGTTGAAACCATGATATAAAAGGCAATAGAACATGTCCGGTAATACTTCTTGGCATATGTTGCATACATGTACATGTTTTGCTGGTTAAGGAATCACAGAAACCAAACAACTTGTAAGACTGATCTGATTGGCTATTTAAATGAATATGACCTACATTTTGCTAACCCCTTGGACAAAATGTGTACATTATGACACTGTATGAGTAACATGTTTACACAGTCACATTACCGTTTAGGGTGTGCACACTCAAGCATGTCAAATTGTTGGTCATATTGACAAAACTCTTCCGATAAAGTTGTTTCTCTTTAAAAACACACAATGGTGTTTGTAATTCTCTGAATGATCAACTGTCTGCCATGTACAGGTATGTATGTGTATAGGCCTACTGTCATCCTGGAGGGAAAAACCCAATCCATGGAGCTTTGCCCCTTCCTTATTCACAACAGATGCGGTGATCATCCGGATACCAGCTCTTTCCTGACTGGCTTACAGGGGACATTTTTTCCTGCCGGACTGATTTCAGGGGGCCTTCAAATTTGTTGCTGTCAGTCGGACGGCTGACGTGAATATCTACCAAGGCGTTCCATTATGTAGCAGGCATGGGCATCACCATGCTATGCTTTGTTTCCCCGCCACAAAGAGAGACTCTGGAAGATATACTCTTAATCTCCCTTTTACCTATGTCCTTTTGTTATACAAAATGTGGCAAGAATGGACAGGCTGCCACCATTGTTGATTATCGTATTCAGCTCAATGGAAAGTAAGTCTGAACATTCCTAGAGTCCAGCATACCATGGTGAATGCATACTCCTACTTTCTCACATGAGAATAACAATCCCCAGACTGCTTATTATAAGAACCTCTATTGTCTTTCCTTTGTCAAGTCAGAGTTTCATTGGGACAATTCATTGGGACAACAATATTTCAAAAGTAAAATGATGGAAGATACACAAATTTTCCAAAAGTATTACCATCACGCAGAGGCACGAAAAATATTTTGGAATACCAACTCAAAGTCGTAAATGCATTGACCAATCATATTGTGACTGTGCGCCCAAAAGTCTGACTAAAGTCTGACACGTTTCCATCCCATGACAAAATGTAAACAAGTTTCTGCTGTTTAGATTTCTGCATTGCATACTTTGTGTGCGTTGTGCCGTGGTCCATAGGCTGGTGGGTTACCAAGGTGAGCAGTGTTTTTTCTGTTTATAGGCAGTTGCTATGGTGATCAGGCTTAATGGATCTTTCTAATATGAAGCTGATCTAAAATCTACTTTTACATGAGTGTAAGGAAAAAGAAAAAAGCACTTTGTAAATGTTATTTTTATGTGCTTAGAAATTTTTCACTGGTGGGTTCAACATACATTGCATGTACAGTCACATACATTGTATGTATCTTTAAAAATGAGTTGGAACGAATGAATAATAAAAAGTACTTGAACCCAACCAAATTGCTCTTAAGATTGAATAATTAACATTCATACCTTCTGGGGAGGGACAGCACTGACTAAAGCTAAGTTTAAAAATGCATTCATGTGCGGAAGTGCATTTACATTTGTTGGGCTCCCCTCCATGAGCAGTTTGTATGAGGGACATGACTTTGCAGAGGTGGCCCGGGGTTACATGGCCACCTTGCAATGAAATGGTATTGACAATCTATAGAGTCCTGGGGGAAGTTTTATCTGCTGATGGAACATGGAATACAAAGATGAAATCATAGAGTCATGTACTACCTACTGTGTATTAGACATGACATTTTCAGCTTGATTATAAATATTTTTAAAGCTCAAGATGGTGCATAGACAAACTATTAACCTTGCTTAACCTCTGGTTTTCATACATGTATATTTTTAAGACAAACAGAACACATTATTGAAAACATCTGCTTTTTCTCAGATACACCATTTCTTCAAAGGAGAAAACGGTGTGCAAATTGTCATCCACAAACTTCTTTCCTTCCACACTTCTCTCCTTCCACACTCTGCAAAGCTTCAAATCTTTGCTTTTTAATCGTTCTTAAATTCTAAAAACTCTGATTTGGGTGAAAACGCTTACCAGTTGATTTCTACTAGTAAAATACTTACATATAATGACGCTTTCATTACTTGGTATGAAACTAAATAGCTTGTGGAATTGTCTGTTACGGCTATCATGGCTCATTTCCTGAAAAAAGAGGCAAAAGGGAAGATTTATCATTTTAAATCAAACTGAATTGAATATCAAACCATAGGAATCAATTAGGATCCTGAATTAACCCTTCTTGGCAAGTGATAAATATCAAATGAATAATGTGAACATATCATATATAAACATAAACATCTTGTTTTTAATGCTTTCATTTAGTTTTGAAATACTATGTACACCAAAGCCATGGTAACGCAATTACCTAAATTGACGGAATCAAATAATTATAATATAATATATGGTCAGGAATGGTTTCAAAAGTGCATTAACTGAGTCCAACATAAACAGATTCAGCTGTTTGACAATGACAAGCAGGCACAGCTCCAAAGGGGTTCCTCACGTCTCCCCTGATCAAGATGTTAATTTTGTTTTACTATATTTTTGCGTTGCAAACTTTTAATTTGTGCCATCATATATAGCCCTAATCTTGCACGGTGAATTAAGTACCAAGTCAAGCCTAATTGGCTAATCTCAATCCTACATGTACATTATATGACATCCATGCCTTTTGGTACCCACAATCATCAGGACTACTTTTTCAGCTCTTTTCTATACTTTCATTTACTCTATTTAAAAAAAGCAGATGTACATGTACTCTAAGGGGTGGATGATGCATATTTTGTTTGGACGCGGAAGCAAAATCTTGTTTTAAATTCTGTTCATACATGTTGGCTAATTAACTTGCTACCTCTACACCTATTAGCGCTATTAATGATTTGTTACACGTGCATGTACATCTTATGGGAAATTTTGTTTCATGTATACAATGTATTAACATTATGGTGATTCTTGGAAAAGAAAAGACACGTTGTAGAACACATTTTTTCCAAAACACAAATAAAATTGTTCACAAATACATACAAGTAAAACAGGTTTATGTACACATAAATAAGAACATTTCTGTGTGCAATTGTGTACCCCTCTGATCGCATCTAGCTCTGCTCTGCTCATTTTAAGCTATGACTCCAGATTCATTGGACGATACTAAAAGATCTTTCCATTAGAGGACAAAAAGCATGCATACATTTCCAATATGCTCAAAGAAAATTTGATCAATAAATCATCGTCTAGTACATTGATTTTAGAGCATCTGCATACACAGTGCCACTGTCATCAAGTATGCACACAAATATTTGTAGTTAAAAAAATGTATGTTTTAAAGTTTCATTTTACACACATAAAGCAGCTATTCAAACACAAGAGCCTCTGTGATCCTCAGTGAGAAAGAGACACCTTATTTAGCATTCAGCATCAACTGAACCATCATGACCATAGGGTCTTATCCTATGGCTAAAAAAGCTAGATATGCTTGGACACAACTTTTGATCACTTCATCATTTGCCTACATCGCCCCCATACTTGATGACATGTTATCAGAACATTTACACTGTCACCTGCTGCATTCGTGTGGAAGGGAAACATTCTGTGTAATGCTGTGTGTCTAAGAATGAAGCATCCTTCTAAGACACATCTAAAATTACATTTTCCATGTTCAATGAAATCTATAGGGATTACCCTGGCCAAGCAGTCGAGTGTACTGAACTCAAGTACTGGTGTTGTCAGAGTGTGGGTTCAGGTCCCAGTAGCTGCACTTGTGTCTTTGAGCAAGACACTTCATCACAATCCCTCTGCCTTCAGATGAGACATACAACATGTATAAAGCCGTAGGCCCTACCTGATGTGTATGCAAATGGCACACGTATACAGAACGCAGTACACCTAAGTTATCGTAAAGAGAGGTGCTTGGATTGCCCCAGTGTTTCTGGCATGGTCTTGCAGTAGTGTACGCCACCTCACCCGGTATTCTTTTTAAGGTGTTGTGTTATGGTTGCTTCGTCTAATCTAACAACCTCTACCTGATTTGAGATGATGGGGCCTGGGACTGTCATTAATTAAGACATGGCACGTTATGAACGGTCACATTATTATTGTTCCTAGACAAGTACATGTACACTACAAATGTGATTTGCTCTTACAAAATCAAATGAGGGAAATGGTATTTCTAATTGTTCAGGCCTAAACTATCTTAAAAAAACAACACTTTCCTTAGAAAATATACTTTGTGCAAATAGTTTGGCGAGGAGGTCAAGGGGTCGCAACCAAGGTCATGTGTAATTCCAGGTGAGATATTTGTAGATTCTAACAGAGTTCTTAAATCACTCCCCAACTCCATTTGTACATGTAATTGGACATTCCATTGTGATGATAAGAATTGTTAAAGTTTTAATAATTGAGATAAAACAGTACATGTTTTAGAATGACCTAAGCCAAGTTTCGGCATATTTAGCAAGTCATATTTGAGTTGTTTGTTGTGCTCATGTGTAGATACAGCAGGTCATGTAGCACAAATGCAGATGAGATGTTGTGAATGGACTGACATGTCTCTGTTACGTGCTCCTACATGTCATGCATGTGGACATGAACACAAGTATAAGGCAAAAAGCTTGACGGAAATGTAGTTTGCATGAAAATGCCCCCTTATATGAACAGCAAAAAATAGTTAATGGCCTGACATTTTTACCCCAGCAGAGTCTTTCTCAAAGACTTTTTTTTAGCTGTACAACTTTGCACAAATTCGCCACACAACTTTTTCACTTGTGTTCAATTAGCTGCTGTGACAATAACTGAATAAGGAACAAGGCAACATTTAGAGTGCACAAACAATTACCAAAGCATCTGTCCACTGTGGACTAAGTATATATTGCAACTAGAATGTTCTCATAGATATCATTTGGTAACTTAAAACTACTGGATATGCCCTTTCTCAAGTAATCTGGCCCTGCAAATGACCAGAAAGGAATTCAATATCAGACAATTTGTACACTTTGCCCCCAAAAGTCCAAGTCTAAGAACACTTCCCTTGAAGAATGTGTAAACCATTACATGTACATACATGCTGTACCACACGCAAGGGGATATATTACAGGCAGAAATTAATCGTCTCGCTTAGAAAAACACATAGCAACTGGAGAGTTGGACAGGAATGTGAAGGGTTTAATTGCAGTCCCATGATCTCAGCATTCAAGCATGACCAGCTCCAACTACTCTTGTAAAAACAAAACAAATTGCAGGCATTATGGAATCGCAAACTCAAAATCAATGTGTGAAGACGTTAAAACAATGTTTGTGCAGCTACATCTAAGTGTTGCTCTGTCGTACATTTATGTGTATCACTGAAAAGCTCTGATCGAGTGCTGAAATACATTGTAAGAAATGCTTTATAAATTCTCATCCATATAGGTTAGAAAGGTAGAGGGGAAATCAAGGTCTAGCAGAGTTAAGGGTCGACCCATGGGGAAATCACAAATTATCCAAAGAATACAGGAGACATAGAAACTGCTGATCAATTGATAAGGTCACATTTCAGTTCTAAAATAATCAAGGTTTAAGATACATGAAGTAGTAAGGAATTAACAAAAAACATTCCACAGCAGGAAACAGGGTGTGCCCATTTTAACACGAGGGCTTTTAGGAAAATCCTATGAAGTGATAATTAAGCTCAATTTAATTTATCATTTCATGTTCAATATCATTTCGCCAGTTGAAAAATTTATTAGCGATAGTTACATACTGAAATGATGTAAATTTAAAAATCAATCTTATACTTCCCCACATTAAGTAAATCTACCCTTGAAGTTAGCTTCACAGTTCTGAAGACCTTGTTTTTCTGCAAGTTGTCACTATGCCAGAACTTTAAAAAACTGCTTGGAATGTAATGGCTGAAGTGTAATATGAAGAAACAAGTGAATACTGAACATTACATTTGCATAAATCTACTTCTTATTAGAGTGGCAATCATAAAAGCCCAAATAATTAGCAAGTCTAACCAAACTTGCCTTTGGGATTCATCATGTTCATGCTCCAATGGTGATATTTGATTGCTGTCTTTAGTTTGTTTTTTTCACACTTCCAGCCACCTCAGTGTGTTCCATCATAAATCATCCATTCATAAGCCCACTGGTTAAATCATGGAACTCCATGGTTAAATTCATAGGTCTTTCTCCTTACACACAGAATGTACATGTTTTACTGTTTTATTTACTTGAGTAAGGTAAAGGTACATTTACATCACCATGGTTGTTTTGGTAACATTGACCATGTCCTAACCGATGGCTTGGGCAGAGGCTACGGCTGGAGTGCCAAAAAGTCCCCTTCTTCAATGTTGTCATTCCAGCCAGCTGTCAGCCACAGCCAAAGTCGCTTGAGTCAGACACAACCATTACTCATATTACATCCTCTAGTTTTCAAGACACACACAATGCAATTAACCAGCCTGTAAACAATTTCATCAAATTAGGTGACCCTCCATTACAGAAACAGATGAACAAATTGTTTCCGCACAATGGGAAGGAATTAAGCAAAGAATCCCACACCAACTCGTTTGTGCAACAACTCAAGTGTATTGCTCTAATGTCAGGTGTATGTGTAAAAAATGAGAAACAAAGTCCAGGTCCACAGTTGATTAAAATTCATCTGAAAGGTGTTGTCGTTCTATTTGACATGTGTTTGTTGTGAATTTAAAAACTATTGTTGTTTTTTTCTCATACAGTTTGTGTTTTGGGGTTTAACTGTGGCATGTCATGGCTGAGTGGAATAGCGTTTCGAACTAAAGTTCTGGTGTTTCTGATCAGCAGAGTGTGTTCGAGTCATGGTTTAACACTTGTGTCCTTGAATGAAATGCTTCACTATAATAGCTGTTCTTCACCCAGGGGTATAAATGGGTACCTGCAAGGGTAGAGGTAGCCTTTTGTCAAGACCTTCGTGGCTTGGACAGCTTTGTAAACAGTGGAGCGAGTGGAAGGGGAGACCACGGATCTCCCCTTCCAATCGCTTGGGATGGCGGCTCTATGAAGCTGTCCAAGCCACGAAGGCCTTGACAAAAGGCTAGGGTAGAGGTTGATATTGTGTTTGAAGAAGCCTTCAGAGTGCCACTGCAGATTACAGGAATGTTATTGACCCAATGACCAGGGCACTAATGTAAAGCACATTGCTAAGTTATTGTTGGTGCTATATTAAATTATTATTATATTTTGTAAGTTTTGCCGGTTTATTTTTCCAATAAGATGTGAATATTAATTATTGAATCCTGCTTTGCCATTTTGAATTGTGTTTTTGTTGTGGTTGTGTTACCTTTTTCTTTCTTTTTTGAGGGGGGGGGTGTTGCTTTTTTAAAGAGCAAATCACATGTGGATGAATGCAATGAATCCCAAACCATTCAGTACACATTGTTCTGTAATATTTGAACTAGGAATTTTCTTAAAGCCAAATTGCAGTAGTGGAATATTTGACTTACAATGACAATCTCTACATGTATGTACTATTCAATTGAAATCCACAATGACAATAGGATAAAAGATTTGAACAATTTTAAGATGAACAGCAGAAGAAGTCCTGCTCTTTGCCTGCTTCATATTCTGTACCAACATGACCAATATAGCAATCAAACTAAAGGGTAAAGAAAGTGCTTAACTGTGATTTTAATTCACTTACATTACACTAAGTATTGTGTAGTGCAGAA
The DNA here is from genome assembly GCA_010994315.2 of Pisaster ochraceus. Lineage (NCBI taxonomy): Eukaryota > Metazoa > Echinodermata > Asteroidea > Forcipulatida > Asteriidae > Pisaster > Pisaster ochraceus. Next base: position 7,933,071 of record CM021533.1, read on the forward strand.
CATTCAGGTTTCTCCACTTATACATGTTATTTGACAACATCTTCAAATCTAAATCTTCTGCATGCATTCACATGAACATGTCCACACATGTATGTAGGCTCAAAATGAAAAAGGTGCCAAGCTGAAAATTTGTCTTCTCAGCAAGGATTTGTTGGGAACCCATCTCAATAACAATACAATCTGCGGTATTTTTCCTATACAAAAGTAACATTTTCACTGTTAAGGAAATTTGGTTGTTGAAGGAGCTCTATGAAATTGGTACTAGGTGAGTTGAAGATGTTTCAATTCAGCGTGCTTTGGCCAAACATCAACAAATTTGGGTCCAGGGGAGAATGCCCAACGATTTTGAAACAACATGGGGAGAATTACCCTGACATGGGTTAAGTGGCTGGTTCCCAAGTAATTTTGAAGCAAAGGCAAAGAGTTGTGACCATAAGATAATGTTTTTGAATTTTTCCCAGACTTGCAGTACCAAACAGGTAGCATATGAGCAGACAATTACTCAGCGTTGATTGTGTGACGTAAGATGCTAGTACAGCAGAAGCCATCTTCATGCTTTGTGCAACACACCAAGCTCTATGTATTGTGGGCTTGGCCTTGGACTCTGGACAGTGGACATCTTTTGATTTGATGTAGCAAGATGGAGCACTTAGGTGACTGACGATCTGCACCACATTCTTATATAATTACATTATCAAGTGCAAGTATTCTATTTCATCTTCCACCATGTCCACAGGACAACAATGAGGACAACAGACAACAGAAAACACAGACCAACATAATAAGGTTTCTATTGATTATTTTGGTTTGCTGTTAGCAATGCCACTGTCTTAGGCTTATGTGAATGCATATTCGGTTTGGACACTTTGCAAAATTGGTTGTACAAAAGACGTCTTGGGGGAGTTAACCACTGTGGGGAAAAGCAGGTATAGAAAATGTCCCCACAAGAACAGGTTCCTGAATTTTCTTATGGTGACCCCCGGGTGGGGCTAAAATTTAAAAAAGGGGATTTGAATATAACAAGAGAATGTAGGCAGAACCTGTATACCCAAGATCCATTTAAAATAAGGTCGCACTCAGCAAAACCAACACTTTTTAAAGCCCACACAATCAACCAAGTACGGTGTGCAGACCAGACAGCATGACCCTACTATTTTCTGGTTGAACCTGCAACATGCTGTATGGTGATTTCACAGTAGGTGCATTTCAGAGTAAAGTGTACTCATCAGCTTATACAAAGCACTTTTAACCACGTTTCTAGAATAAACTTTTACAACCTTGCTTTGTTATTGCTGTTAATGGCTTTATGAACTCCTAATGGTTTGACAAATGAATGTACACTGAGTTTAGTTGGCATGTACATGTAGCTGTAATGGGCTGATCATTTCCAGAAATAAATAAACACAGATGAATCTACTTAATAAGTTGACATCTAAAATGCCCAGATCTGAAAGCTTATTTGCATTGACCAGTTAAAAACATGATTAAAATGAGCGCAATTTGATCAATCAATATTTGATTCACGTATCATCAATGCTTTAAGTTGTCTTTATATGTGAGACAAATCTGACCATGTTCTTTTGAAGAGTATTTACTTCTTAGATATGTTAGAAGAAGAATACAAACTATAAGCAAAAATTCTCAAACAGAAAAACTAGGTGTGTTGGCACTCATTTGCAAGAACACGAAAAATACCCCCAAATCATAAAAATAGAAGAAAAAACCCCGCAAAACCCATAGGTATTGGCGCTGTTGCACGAAAAAAAAAAAATCAAAATCTTGAACGATGAATAAAATGATACATGTACATGTAGGTGTTGGTGCTTTTGCACAACCACTTATAAAATATTGTACAGAAACAGAAAGTGTTCTCGCTGTTGCACGAGCACCTAAAAATCTTGAACAGAAACAATAAGTGTTCTTGCTGTTACATGTACATGAGCACTCTTGTACAAAAACAACAGCTATACTCCCTGTAGTGCACTCGTACCTAAAAACTGAAACAGATACAATACAGTGTAGGTGTTTGTGCTAGTAAACAAAAAAACACCTAAAAACTACGGAAACTTTGACTCTCAATTTGAAATTAAGTTGTACCATGTACAGGTTGTGTACAAAAATGGTTACTTCCTTGATTCAGGTACCCTTAAAATGTAACTAGACTTATTTCCACAAGGTGTTTAAGAAAGAATGTTGCAGTAGAATTCATCATAAAATCTGAGGTTTGTCTTAAATAAATAAGTTGAAATTGAGATTTATCTGCTCAACTGTTTGGCAAATGTTTTTGCCACACTGTCTGATTTGAATATTTTATTTTGGTTTTTATGTAGCACCTGTACCGGTAAAAAAGTACCCTGCCCATGCACAATGTACGTCTCCCTGACCTGGGTCAAGGCTTTGTCTGTCATCCATATTTGTTCAAATTATTCACATATTACTAAATTTACCATATTTAGCATATTTATAACTCTGACATGTCCAATAAAAACCATGCAATGCCTCAAATCCCATGTATGCATGTACAGTTCCATTAAAACCACTTGTACAAACTACATTCGATGCCTTCACACTATAAAAAACCCAAAAGGAAAACCTGTTATGTAAAGCACAATATAAACAGCAGGCCCCACAATAAAATAATCTCTTTCCAGAATACTTTTAATAAATGTCTGCTAAATTATTCTTTCAGAGATATATTTTGTGAGTGCATATCGACCATAAAGAACAGTGGTCTCTGAAGACAAAGACAATTAGACCGCCAGTGCAAGTCTCGCGCGTATTTGGGCATGTAAACAATGATAAAGGAAACAAACTTATGCACTTTATTGGATTGCGCGAGACTTTCAGTCTACTATAGGGACAAAAGAACTACTCAAACTATTTAAAGGTTGCAGAATGATTCAAAGAAAATCCCATTTTTACCAGTTGAAAAATGGATTCTGTAAAAGCCTATCCGTGGTTTTGGAATTTTCATTTTCATTAAACTATTCTCAAAACATGTCTTACAAAGTTCTCCTTCGAGATACAGTTTGGACCTTGTACATGTTTTTAGCGTGTACAAAATATTTGTCAAAATGTGGTAAGCATTACCTTCTATTTCTGCAAAAAACTGTCATCTCTTTATTTTGAAAAACCTGACTTCAAATCTATGTGTCAAGTTGCTGGTAACCACATTCGTTTGTTAGATAACATTCGAGGCTTGGTCATGTTGGTGCATGTTTGGTTTATTAGTCCTTCAAGTCTTCAAGCATTGCGTTAGTTCACACACAATTAGGCAAAGGTCTACTCAGTTAGTGGCAAGATGTTCCAAAACAACAGTTCCCAAACAGAAAAAGCTATCCTTTCTACAGGATTTTATAATGTTTAAAAGCAACACATATGGAATGAATATGGCAACCTTTTACACAAAATAATAGTAGGAATAGTGAATGTACTTGCAAATAAAATCAGAATATGGGCAACCCCATCCATGGTCCCCTTTGCTTTGGAAGGATGTCAAGATTTGTAGGTGTTTTTGTTTGTATTTAATGTGTATATATATATTTTTTAAAGAAATCTTTTCCTTTTGCCATTTCCCCTGATTGTGTCACAAAATCACATTAGGCTGAAACTCTCATCCACATAGTCTATATTCTATAGAAGCACTTAGGTACCAGTTATGTAAGTTGCATTGTTTAGAAACACTTACTTCAAGTTTGGATAGAGCATCAGTGAAGGCCTTGGAAACAGATGTGCCTAACCTCTTTGACCTGACATGGAAATGGAAGACAGAAACCAAGAGAATGAAAAGTTAAGAAAAGAAAATATGTGAATATTACAAAAGGTGAGTTCGTCCGGAGAGAAGTGAATTAGACATAAGAAAACAAATAAATAAAAATCAGCTGATGCTAAAATCACATTGAAAAGAATTTCTCAGGAAACCTGTGAAGTGATCATAAGTACAAGAACAACAATAAATAAATGGAACATTCTATCAAATGCATTTGACATACATTTACAGTTTTCTTGCTTTCTGAATAAAATAAAAATAATGTGATATGCTCACATCTACATGTATTACTTACAAAATACCAAGTCATAAAATAATTCAGAAACAATACAATACTGCTAATAGTTAGTGTATTTTGAGAAACCATGAAATTGTCCGACTCAGTACCATAAGAAAACCAACATTTGTTAAAAGGTAACAAGAACATTTTTAAGTATTTCAAACAGATTTTGCAAAAGCTACTTATGGGCCAAAGACAACACAACACCATGGGCATGATGATGAATGGTTAACATCGAAGAACCTACTCACTTGATTTTACGCAAGAAAGCAACACTTGAAGACATTTTGTCAATTTGCAATATCAGTTTGATGCAGCCTAGACCATGTGGATAAATCTACTTACAGTGTACATTTACATGTACATGTACTGTAGAACAGCTCCATACAGACGTCATACTGGTGTGACAGCCTGGAAACTAAATGCAATGATATAGAGGGCCCAATACACGCTTACAGATACAAATCAAATATTTGAAGAGGAGTGTGCAGAAGATGACCAGCCTTGGTTGGAAATCACAACCATACAAATTAAATTAAGGACAAAAGACAATGAGACAAGGAAGCAATGGCAGTCATAGGCCAACTTAAAATATATACAAAAAACAGCAGTTATGAAAAGTTCTCTCATTTTTGGTTCCATCATAACAACCTGCTGCTGCTCCTCTGTGAACTAAATCAGACAAAAACTTGACTTTTTCCAGGGATCTTTTGTTAACCTACATGTACATGTTTGACCTCTCGTCCTGATACGAGGAGTATAAACTGCTTACTTCTAAACATCCTCGATCCCTGAAAAAGACAGGTTTTTTTGTTCCACGTTGATAAACATGATAGAAAGTTCCTGATTTAGAGTTGGATGCCAATGGTTTTTAATAAAACTCGTAGTGGAGTACAGTGAGGTCAACATGTACAGACACTGAATGTCAATGTATTTTGTTTTTATTGATCATGAAGTGAACATACAGTACATGTCATTTACAAGAAAATCTATTCTACTTTTCTTTGTGCAAAACTTGGGAGGATAAGGAAAATATTGGATAAAGAAACATATACAAAAAAATAAGCCCCCTATGACTTGTACATACAGTATTCAACACTTAAAAAATTTATTTGATAGACTTTATCTATAAAAAGAAAAGAAAAAATCAAAAAGCTTATTCCAACTGTAACAGAGTAGAAGCCTACATACAATATGAACCTTGTCTACCGACTGGCCAGGGACCACACCCAAAGTATGACCAAACCTGAGTAGCGGTAGTAGTGGGGATCAACAATTTACAATCTTTTTACATGTTTTAAGTGCTTGTACACAGAATAAATACAGTGGGGAGAAATATAAATACATGTAAAGTATTTCAATTAGCTGCTGACAGGCAATGCAATAAAGTGTAACACTTTTCTAATGTCACATTAGCATTTTTTTCGATGGTTGGAACTGAAGATAAGAATTATTATGTTTTTAAATTACTCACATGTTTTCATAATAAAATAACAAGAGGTGTTCACGGACATCTAACAAATGAATGGAAAAGGCAAGTTACTTCTTTATGTCCATTTTTGATAGAAATTTGAGAGTGAAAAAAAGAGGAAAAAAAAAAAAAAACCATCAAGTAAATAAACTCAGAAAAAGCCAGTGTGCCCATTCACATATTTAAATACATTTTGGGTGGTTTCAGGTACATGTACTTAAAAAAATGATAACCTTTGGATAATCTGCAAAAGTGGCGGTTGCAAAGTGGTACCGATCATTGAGTTTTTCCGTTTTGCTGCCAACAGTTTACTGACCAAAATGACAAATGGTATAAATGCAAAAAATTTCCAATGGCCTCACAGTTTGACCATATAATGTATATAGAGCACAAACACCTCTTTTAACTTAAATATTAAGTTTTTTTTGTTTTGTTCTAGCATTTGAGAATAACTCTGCTAGGGTGGAAGCGTCAGGCCAATAACATTGTTTCCTTATACACATATGTATGTGGTTTTCTACACTAGAAGCCTTGGAATCCTTGTGTGTTGTTATTCAAGTCCAACAGTTTCCCTTCCAACATTACTAGGCTAATTATCAGATCTACTAATTATTGGTTAAGGAAGTGTAAGCCTTACATTTACTTATCAACACCACGTACAATGTCTCACAATTTGCCCTCGACAGCACATCTTACATGTACAACCACCCATAAACAACATAAAGTAGTTAATTAACACAACAAATTTAGGACAATTAAAGTGATATAAATTGCCACAAAAACATGATCAGGGAGTTGAAAACACCTGCCATAGGTCTACATAAAGGCAATGTGTATTGACATAATGCATTGTTCATTTCACAGGCATCATATGTCATAAACACAAAGGGCTCCCAAATGGCAATCACAGAAAAACAGTTTCCCAGATGTTGAGTATGAATAGAGACACCAGCCTAACACGACACCTCTACTGTTATTGAAATAAAGAATCAAAAGAGCACAAAGGAAATCTTTAAGTTCATAGAGGATAATAAAATTGTAGGAACACAATTGACATGTTAACCTTGCAGATTGTTATCAGTCCAACTAAACACGATCTGTATTCAGTTCAAAGAAAGCCAGGCTTTTATTTGAACATCCAAATACAAACTCGTTTTTGTACTCATGTTTATCCCTACTCTGCCATGTGTAGTAGTGGTATTCTTTCAATAACTTGTTTTTACAACTTGTACATGAGTCTTCTTGCCTTTTACATAAGTCCTCCATAGACTACTGTACCTAGAACCAAATTTCTATGTAAAAAAATCATTCTGGTTTATAAAAACAAAACATAATTGATAGCCACAAAAGTGGTTGCAATACCAAGTAAAAAACCCAAACAACAACAACACTTTCTAAATATTAATCCATTGTAAACAAATATTCCATGTATTTCACATTAAAAATGCCAAACAAAAGAACTACCAGCAAATTCACATTTTTATAAACAAAAAAATATGTAAAGTTGATCTCCATCAAATACATGTACATGTGTGTACATGTAAAACACAAGCATGCACAATGCTTACAAGACAATTTTCAACTGTCTTGCCTTACAAAAAATAGAAGACTCTTCCATATCTTTCCAAGATTATTATTATTATTATATCATCTAATAATATATATAAAAATAATAATAATAATAATAATAATAATAATAATAATAATAATAA
>CM021533.1:7944085-7960032 GCA_010994315.2 Pisaster ochraceus
AATGCATTCAGTTTGTTTTAGAGAAAGGTTCACACCATCAAGAATCAAATCTTAAAAATTTTGTAAAATGTCTTTAAACATGTATTTCTTAAAAGTTTATATTACAATAGTGCCAAGTGTAAGTTTTGTAATTTAAGCGGGCTGAATGAAGACCCATGACAATATTTGCGCTAATACTACAATTGTAAAACTCATGTCTGAACCAAAAACTTGAAAACCCAAGAGATATTTTGATTGTGATCAGAAAGCCCCAGGTTCAGAGCTCAGCTTTCTTCCTGATCAATTTATAACACACAAACAGGATACAGGATGAGATTTCTTATGTTTAGTTACAGCAAACTTTTGGGCAGATACATGTTTTATACACCTTTGATTTGCATCCTGAAAGGATGCACCATTGCAATGAAATACAATGTAGGCCTCTTGTAAAAGGCAATGAAAATTGATCTTTTGTCCCTCTATAGAATTTTACATCTATCTCTTTGTGGTAAGCTATCCATTTGATGCAGGTTTATTTATTCCATTACCTTTAAAACCATAGAAAATTTAACCATTTCTTGCCTAATGGGAGATGACTTTGTGTTAAAAAGGCAGCTTTACAATATGTGCATGAAACAAACATTGCACTAATATTAAATATGTGTGTACTTGTATACATGTGAACATTTACCGTACATTTAACTGGCCAACATTAATCTAATTCTCTCTGCACGATGAATCAGAATTCTTGTTATTTACATGTGTATTTATGTAAAGTGAATGTACTGCACTTAATTTGGTTAAAGTCTATTGTTATTTTACTGTTGTATTTTAAATAATTTAATTTGAATTTTCTAAAATAAAAGTTCTTTTATTTTACTTGTTTTTAGGAGGGGTATAATCAATCACTGAAGTCATAGCATTAAGTTGTGGTTCAAGTGCCGAGTGAGACAACATGTAATGTCATCATTGCCATTGCAAATGCCTATCAAATCCAATGAATTGAATTCATGTACATGAGGCGCTCTTAATGAAAAAGGAGAATTTTTTTTATTACGGGCGCTATTGTTGTTTACACAGCAATCATGATTGCCTAGGTGCACGCCTATATGCATGACATGTAAGAGTTAATCATTAATGGCAACATTACCTGATGCATTGTATGTCCCTACTCTATGACACTGATGATAACGAGTATACAATGGTAACTTAGGTCACTTTATACAATTGCTAGCAGTCATCATGATTATTTCCATGACGGCAATTTTTCAATAATTGTTCAGAAACAGGATCACCAATTATGATAAAACTGTAACAGGTTGGTGATATGATGTGTAAAGCTAGGATTGGAAATATGGTTTCCTCGAAAAACATGATAATGTAATAGACCTTTTTAGCATAAATACCACAGCAACGCAATTTGATGGGTGCCTTGGGATAAGGCATAAGGGTGCCTTAGTTGTAAATGGCATCAAGGTGTCTTGGAGGTAAATGGCATTAGGGCGCCTTGGGAGGTAAGTGGCATCAGGGTGCCTTGGGGTAAATGGCATCAGGGTGACTTGGAGGTAAATGGCATCAGGGTGCCCTGGAAGTAAATGTCATAAGGGTACCTACATGACCTAGGAGGTAAATGGCTTGCACCTTGGGAGGGAAATGGCATCAGGGTGCCTTAGAAGTAAACAGCATAAGTGTCTTGGGGGTAAATGGCATATAAGTGCCTTGGGAAGTAAATGGCATAAGAGTGCCTTAGAGGTAAATTGCAAACGGGTGCCTTAGGAGGTAAATGGCATCAGGGTGCCTCAGAAGTAAACAGCATAAGTGTCTTGGAGGTAAATGGCATAAGAGTGCCTTGAAAGGTAAATGGCATAAGGGCGCCTTTGGAGGTAAATGGCATAAGGGCGCGTTGGGAGGTAAATGGCATCAGGGCGCCTTGGGAAGTGTATGGCATCAGGGCGCCTTGGGAGGTAAATGGCATAAGGGCGCCTTGGGAGGTAAATTGCATCAGGGCACCTCAGAAGTAAACAGCATAAGTGTCTTGGAGGTAAATGGCATAAGAGTGCCTTAGAGGTAAATGGCATCAGGGTGCCTTAGAGGTAAATGGCATCAGGGTTCCTTAGAGGTAAATGGCTAAAGGGCGCCTTGGGAGGTAAATGGCATCAGGGTGCCTTAGAGGTAAATGGCATCAGGGTGCCTTAGAGGTAAATGGCATCAGGGTGCCTTAGAGGTAAATGGCTAAGGGCACCTTGGGGAAATGGCATACAGGTGTCTTGGTGGTAAATGGCATAAGGGTGCCTTTGGGTAAATGGCATCAGGGTACCTTAGAGGTAAACGGCACAAGGGTGCCTTGTGGTAAACGGCACAAGGGTACCTTGGGGAACATGGCATACGGGTGCTTCAGAGGTAAATGGCACGAGGGTGCCTTAGAGGTAAATGGCATTAGGGTGTCTTGGAGGTTAATGGCATTAGGGTGTCTTGGAGAAAACTTGGCATATGCGTGCAACTGGAGGTAAATATCATGTCAATTATGTCAATGCTTGTGCAGTTTGTTTCTACATGTCTCTGTGTTGTACACATTTTGTAAGTGACAGAGTAACTTTAGTGGCAGTATATTGCGTCATCCTTGGATAGCTACAACACTTACATCAATAGTGCATACAGTGCATGCTATGCCACACATGTTTACATTTACCAGTTGAACCAAACATAGCAGGACACAGCAAAAGGAAATTAGCTACTTGGAAATTTCCTGTACTTGCACCCAGGTCACTGCTATCAAACCAAAGACAGTCAAAGTAACCATCAATATTAAATAAATTTGGAGAGCCAGGTAACTTTAAAGGAGCATATGGGAACTACATTGATCGGAGGATGGTTCTAGCATTTTTGTCTCTGAGAGACTGGAAGGGCCATGTGAAACACTGTATCCAGGAAACATTTGCAAATGTATGCCTAGTAAATTAAAACATAAATTATCAATGTGTCCGCTGCATTGTTACAGAATCACTTAGAAAGCAAAACATTGTGTGTAATTAAGAAATAAAAATACTTTGCATTTGCGCAAAGCAATTTTCTGTATTTCAAATATGTGTGGCAGGTCCATGAATCTATTGTGTAACTTTTTTTTTAAAGTTCAGTACGGCATTTTCTGAAACACTGATGTGAATCCAAATACACTGTACACACATGTACATGTATCTCAAACTGTAAACCTGCCATAAAACAATCCAAGTCATTATAGTCACGTCAAAGCCCACAAAAGGTATGGTGCGCAATTCCGGTTCAAATACAAGTACATTGCTTCAAACAGGTGTAGATGATGCAAATCTACAATCATTCTGCCCCCTAACAAATTTACCTCAAGTGCCAAATATCATTTTGATGAATTTACAGTCATGCAATTTGATCTATAAAGAGGCAAGGCCCTTTTTATTTTGCAAAAGGATCTACCATTTGAAAACCCTGAAGACTATGCAGGAATATTTTCAAGGGGCACCAAGGTCATGACATCCATTCTTTTGTAATTTTGTATTTGTTGCCGAGATGCTCCACAATTAAATCTGGAAGTCCAATATGGATAGTTATTGAACTCTTCCAGCATCGTTTCCAAATTCATCAATCCCATCAACTTTGTCCAAACAAGGCCAGGTGGTGTCACGGTGGACATGGTTGGTGTTTACATCGAGTCATCCACGTTGTTTAGAAGTTTAAACAATTTAGTATTTTCAGAGTGTGGGGAAGACAAGTTTTCATGTCTATTTTAATCACAAGGATCTATATGTGAGTTGTATAAAATATTGAATGCATTTTGTTTGTGCATTGTCGTAGAATATAATCACTCGGTGAAATCTGGCTTTTCTATTTCATTCAGCTTTGCCTCATGAAACGGAATAGTCCAGATTGGACTCAATAATTATATTCTATGACAATGCACTCAAATGCATCCAATAAGTGTACAATACTTGGATTCTTTATTAGGAGGGGGTAAAATATGACTTTTGTGGGGTTCAATAATGAATGACAAACTCAAAATTCCATTAAAGCATAAATGAGAAACTACTATTTTGATTGCTTTTAACAAGTAGATGTCATTTTGTTTTTCCTTGATTTGAAGCCAGATTTAAAGCTAAACTGACTGATAATATCAACTGACGGAGTTCAACCTGTATTACAACTGACGGAGTTCAACCTACATTACGGCTTCGGTTATGAAATAGAGTCTCATCCCTGCAACCAATGAAATTGTGTTTTCAAGTTTGTTGGATTTTGTAACTAAACATTTAGCCTGAATTACGTAGGACGTTTTATATGTTCTATTCATAAATAACTGGGACAGTTCATCCACTCTGATTGTTCGAAAGTAGATCATGTGGCCGTGTTTAAACGTGCGATTTAAATACGGTAAGGAGTTTTTTAACATGGCCTGCAGTTTTGCGTAAAAAAGGGTGTTATCACATGATGTTGTGGAGTGTGCAAATTTTATGACCCAATTTAGGTTGGTAGGTTGCATGTTCAGCTCGCGCAAGTTTCAAAGTTGAGTGAGTAGTTTTAAACTGAAGCAAGCAAGCTCTAAACATGCCAAGGAGCTACTTTGCGCTCAACCTGAATAGAAAATCAATGCAGAGTCGAGGCATGCTGAGGCTTAACTGTTAGATTTGTTCTTAACTTTTAAAGGTTTTTGGATGTTTTAACGGAAAGGTATTAATGAATGATGAATGAGAATAAAAGTTCGGTGACTTAATCTTAAATGGCTATTTAAAATCTTGCAGGGTCTAAGCCATACAACAAAGTACCTCGCTTTCGGCACAGTCCTTTCTCGCACGGCCACAACCCTGCTGGTTTGAAACACCCGTTTAAGACCTTATCGCCACTCTTTTATTCTCTTATTAATTTACATGCATTTTTTTATAATTGTAGATGTTCATTTTTTAACTGTAGGTGTCCAATATTTTTTATTTTCAAGAGTTCAACTATGTCAAAAACGTGTCGCTTTTTTTTGCCTTTTGCTTTTACACTCCTATTGTGAAACTTCCGAAGTTTGCCTTTTATCATGAGTACATTTACATATATTTGTTTTATGTGTTTAATATTTAAGGTGAACTTTCATTTTATAGTATAAATAGGATGTACTTTGTACAAAGACAATATTTCAACCTTTAGCAGAGAGTGTTTAGGAGCTCAAGTTTATCAATCTTGGTGGTAGTCTTAGATCATTGTCATTTGGTCTTGTCCCCTTCCAAGCTTTAGATCCTGTTTAAACATGTAAGTATGTTGACATCTACACGTATTCCATCAGTTTGTCAGCTTTATTAATGTTAGTCATTATTTATAATGCTATTATTAAAAAAATACCGAAAGAGCGTTGGCAGATTAATATTTCAAAAGACCATACATGTACATGTACATATTTCATTAGCTTTCAAACTAAAAGGGAAATAAATACATTTCAGAAGCAATTCCACATTAAACTTTAAACAACTGATCGGATGAAAGTGGGCCAAATATCACAGCATCACTTACAGTTCAGTAAATTTTCATGCTCAGAGAAACACAAAATTGTGTAACCTTAACCTGTTTCATCATATTTTGTGTGTGTGAAAAATATGATTATACCTGTTGTATACCATTGTAAGACATGCCTACAATGTGCTGTCCTTATGCAATTTCTTTTATCTTGAAACACATTTTTCTAGCAACGTCAGGATAGTAAAAAATGGACCTACTGTACATTTAATTATGACTGTAAACAAGTTTGGCTCCATTTGTGAATATGGTGATGCACAAAGTGGACTTGGATTCCTGTTTAAAACAACACTCCAATCAACTTTGAATTTTATGTGCAATATAGTAAATCTATTTAAATCAGACAAATTTAGGTTTGTGGTGACTTTTGGGGGTAGTTGGGGATGCCATGATTTGATCTGGCTTCTCTTCACCAAGTTCGCTCAATGGTCTAGTGCTTAAGACATCTGATCTACATGTAGAAAGAGGGAATCATGATTCAAATCCCACTTGAGTACTATATGTATGCCAGTGGTTTTTTGTCTGCAAGACTCTGGAAGCACTGAATAGACAGTGGTTAATTGGTGTAAGGTAAAACCATCAACGTTATTCAAAACACATTACATGTACCAAAAACAAAACTGAATGGTGACAATGTTAAAATATATTGGAAATAATTATTATAAATAATAAACCACAAGGGAAACTAACTGGGCACATTTTAAATGATTTGGGGTTGAACAAATCATAATTATATTAATAAAAATAATAGCACTGGGTTTATAATTTATTTATAGCTCACATACCAGCTAGATCAAGACACTTTACAACATTATCTCTAGCATACTTTGTGGAGCACACATGTACAACCTCAAGCTGCTCATTAACGCTGAGCGTAAATCCATCCTACATGTCCTAATACCATCTCAGTCCTCCAAGGTTTCCAGTACACCTGAGTTAAGTGAGGAAACTTATGGTTAAGTGTCTTGCTCGGTCATGACCGGGATTCGAACCGCCACCCGATGACTTGGCCATCAGTGCTTGTGTCTGATGTGCTAGACAGCCTGGCCACAACTTGCCAAAACACAAGATAATAATACAGATACGAAGGACAAAAGCATATATATTTGTTTTAGTTTACCCACTATGGCACACTGTCGTGCTATAGTTTTGGACTAGTTGTGATCTGAATATGATGGACTGGTCCAATGGCTTTTACTGAGAATGATACGATGTTCTCGACATTATACAAAATAACAAATTCATTAAGTGTGTTACATTCTTTCTGACATTGCCTGAAGCCTGAAGTCACAGGAGCACATTTTAGCAAGGGCGGTATCACAAGGTGCACCCATCTGCATGTCCTTCTTCAAACATGTTGGAAATATTGATGTTATTAACTGCAATGAACTTTTTTTAGCTTGTACCTGAAAACAAAATAATATTGATCATCAAAAAAACTTAAGCCTGGCATACTCTTGCAGACTGTAGCCGTCTAAACAACACAACATGTACCCAATAATAAATGTCAGATTTTATTATCATCGATCCTTTCTTCAAATTCAGGAAACAAACGAATAAAGGAAGACCGTGTTATAAAGCTATCATATAGATGTGTGTATTACTTGGATTTTCATTGAGAGTTTCAATCTGCCACATGCACACCATTAATTTGATGACTAAAATGTCTTGAACTCGAACCTTGAAGGACTCAGACTCAGACTCCAAGAACTAGGATTCAAACTCAGATAGTGTGGACTCAACTGCGTACAGCTCTGACAACCTTCAACATTATACCTCAGAAATAAATTTAACCTTGAGTAAGAATTCATTTAAGTATAGAACCTGTAGAATGGACCCCATCTGATAAAACATGTTTTGAGAGGACTCAAGGATGTTTTGAGAGAAATGCACAATGAATGACATCCATCATTCGTAGGAAAGGTTTAGGACAAAATCTCAGCAACTATCCAGGCGAACAGTGTGGGAATAAAATCAATGACATTTATGCATGAAATGCTGCAACTAAATTGAGACAAACTCTGTGAAACTTCTGTGAGTTTTTCATAACTTTAAACATGCATTTTGAAGAGGAAATTTATGTTTAAGAGTTTGATAGCTAGACTAGCTTTCTAGTTATGTTTTGTAGTACAGTAAGGATACAATTCATTCTTCTTTTATTTTGCACTGAACTTCTTTTCTTTCATCATATGCATGCATGTACATGAAAAGCATGTACAATGTACATGTAGATATAAAGAGCAACACCTCACATTCAAAATTCATGCATGTACAACATACAAGTGAGCTTTAAGAAAAGTGAGCTTAAAGAAAAGCTGTAGTCTTTGAACTTGAAAATACCAAACTCATACAAAAAGCACAACTACTGTAGCAAGAGAAGTTACAATATGGAAGAAGAAAGACTTATGCTGTATAGACGTTTAAAATGTAGTACGTACATTGTAGTAAGTATACTAAAGGTACCTACAGATTGAGGTACTTGGTTATTTTTTTTATTTTAACAAACAGGTGTAGCCAATTTCATGCAATAAAACCACTTTACAGATGGAAGTAATAGTCAGAACAGTTGTACATGTGCTAGAAAGTACTGTTATTACAGTAATTACGTTACATGCATTGAAACACAAAACTGTGATAATAAATTTTCATTTTCAAAAATGTACACGGCTTGATTTCACAAAGAGCTAAAATTGGTCCTGAGATGTGTATCAATCTTAAATGCTAAGCAAAGGATGATGTCACAATACAAATCACTATGGCAATATTGGCTACTCATCGAAAGAGGAATCTTAGTGGTTTGTGAAATCAAGCCACGGTCTTACAAGACCTAAAGATGTGAAGGAAAACTACTTTGCATTTAGTGATCTCGGTTGAAGATTATACATGCACTTCTTTACTTGCCTCCCATAAAATTATTACAATTACAAACACATGCAATCACCAGAAATATAAATGACTAAAAATGTTTATGTTTATAAGTCAATCAGTATTTGATACTTATGAACCTACCCCAGACACACTCATGCCGTTGCTACGTGATTTGGACCAGTATCTTGTTTTTGAAACTCAGAACAACCATAAACAGATTAAAGATTTATTGAGTGTCAACAGTAAGAGACATGTACATGTACTGGACATACATACAACCGCTATTCAATATTTACCTCTTAAAGACTCGCTTTTTGCTAATGACAGCTCTGAGGAGAGATAAAAACATGAAGACACAAGCTGGTAATTTGATTGATTCTTTGCTTGTAGACGGTTAACTGATTTCAATTGATGATCCATCAATCTACACATATACATGTGTATGTCCAGCTGAGAAAGACTTCCTTTTTCCCTTAAATATCTTCTTCAGACCAACCCACTCTGTTTAATTGATAATTTGTCTCAATCAACATTACAAATACAATGTACATGACTGACTGCAGACCTTGGTGTTGCCATGTTTCATATCCATGTACATGTACGCAGATCACCCACGGTACAGCCATTATTGTATTATTTCATACGTAGTACAGTAGGGGCAAGATTTGATTCCAACGTACATGTGCATGTACAATGTAAGACAATTGTCAAAGTTGGCAGCTTTTATTGCGGCTAGATGACTGCAGCTTCACTGCTTCAGCATACACAGTCTTAAGCAACACAGTAACCACAGCCAATTCATTCAAAGAAGTCTTTACTTTAGTGGGTTTAGTTTTTTGTTGAACTAAAATTAATGTAATGAAAATGGCTGCATGACTGAGGTCACATGCCAGAAAAAGAGTGAAACAAAGCTGGATTCAGTTGTGTGTGTTTTTTTTTTTATGTAACCAACCCCTGACCAATGGTAAATGGTATGAAACCAATGGTACAAATGTTTGCCAATTAGGATTTCAAACGATATTTATATATTTATCATCTTTTGTAATGTACTTCAAATTTGTTTGCTTCTTTCCACAAGAAATTCCATCCAGTTGTTTCTTGTACATGTAAATAAGGGTTGGAGCTTACCCAGAAGGCCAATAACTTCTCCGCTTCTTCTTCAAGATGAGAGGATGTGACATGAGTCTTCTCTTCCTTATTCCTCTTTCACAGTAAGATGAGGCAGAACAGTTATCTTGGAGAAATGCATCATTCTCGAAGTCAATATGATTAATATCATCTAGCCTGGTTGAGTTCAAAATAAAGAGATATTTATTGCAACATCTGCTGAACTACCCTCATGAGAATTAAATTTTAATGGAAGGGTTGGAAGCAATTAAAAAAAGCTGGAGATGAATAGGCCAAGTGGACACAAAAATATCTCCTACTCAACACAACCTACTACAGCACACATCTTTTTAAACCTGAAAGGTTTTCTAACAATAAATCATTACCATACCAATTGAGAAAAATCAATGTCTGAAAAAATTCTTATAATTGTCATTTTGTAAGATAAATGTCCTTTAACACCAAAACACTAATTTGATAAAATAAATGTGAATAAAAGTCCACAAAACCCCTAAAAAAACACAATAATTAATACTGTATAAGATAAAATACAGTATTATCACAGCTGTACAGGACACAGTCAATCAGCTAGTGGTATCCATAGTGAAACAAGAATGTCAAATGCAGTTTTTCTGGGATGAGGATCTACATGTACCTGGTAAGCCTCCTGATACCAGCTGGTACTTTACCAAGTACAGGGTCTTCGGGTGGCAGTTGCAGAAAATCTTAAGACCAATTATACAAGCTTCTTTGCAAGGCATTTTACAAAGTCTCGGGGCACTGTAAAATTACTTTGAAAGGGATACAATCTGTTGGGGGTTCACTGAATTTGAATTGTAAAACAAAAAATGCCCCTGATAACAATATTAACAATAATCTGTATTTAATTAGACGTGCTACTTAGTCATGTAAATCACAGCACTTACACTACAGTAATCAATAAAGTAATGACAATGAATAAATTAATGGATTTGTAAGTAATGGTTTAGGAGATACAGGGTAAACGATTTCAGCCTACATGTAGAAGGACTCCTGCATTGTTAGCTTTACCATTTGCCATCGTCTATTCATTTTTTCAGAATTTTATTCATTAGTAGTGGCTGTGCGCTGATGGGCACTGTGTTGGTATGAACCGAAATGTGTATCCTACAATAAAGTTACATGTACTACCTGACTACGGATGGACAAGTATTTTTGTACATGTTGTAGTGCACATTATCCACACTGAAATCATCACATTGTGATAAGATATTCACTTGAGTCACTACCAGACTACAAGAATGCTACTCAGGGTAGTGATGTTAAGTGCATTTTTAGGGTTTTTATGAATTGGTGAATTTGCTGCCATCCCAATTTTGTTCTAGGAAAGGAAAACGTCCTCATGGTTTTCGATGTTAATGTGATGTTGGCATGCTGGGGGCTTCGATTCTGATGTCCTTCAGACATACTAAGCTATTTAACACAATTAAAGTCCTTCTTAAATGACTAATTTATTGTAGTTCCCTCTGTGGATAAATTGTTCTGCCTAGCATGCCTAGTGACCCAGTCCTTGTGTTTGTAGAGATCAGACCAATCCTCATGATAGAGGTCCAGTGGTTTGACAGACGGAGGATGTCCTCGATTTTTTGTACAAAAAGTCCAATGGGAAAACAGAAGTCCTAAATTTACAGGGATAGCTTGCCATCTAGGGGGAGGGGGGTGGTGAGGGTGTATACAGGTACATGTACATTTTGAAATTAAGAACTTTTACAAAAGGGATCTCTACATGTAGGTGGTTTGTCAATGTGCTCTCTGAGACACTTTAAAAGAGGAAAGTTTGAACATCTTTCTTAAATCCAACACTATTAGGGAGGAAAAACTTCTTTGCTGGTAAACACAACTGTACAAACAAAACATTTTATCCTTTAAAAAGAAGCTCTGCATAATTACAATTGAATTTAGTGCTCAAGCTGAATTTTGAATCTTAGAATAAGGGCAGCCTTTCCAAAACAGACCTTGAAACGTAATTAAAGGTAAAAATGTATCCACACTATTGAGAGGCTTAATGCATGTATTTAGGGCAGTGTGGTTGCGTAAATTATACATTACATACATAACAAGTCACCAAGTTGCCTCTTGCCTTAAGTGCTTTTGGGAAACTCAATGATAATGACTTAAGGGTTGCCATAGAAATAAACCACCCCCATACATCTTTTACTTGGAATTACTTCTGAAACCATTACTTACTGTTCCAATAACCCTTTTTCTTAATTAAAGGGAGCTTTGAATTGATGCGATAGCCATTACTATGGCATGTACAGTATGGGGGTAGCTCACAAATTGTAAATAAAAAATAAAAATACACGTATGATTCCTGTCAGACATGTACAATGTATGACGTGCAATGTTTATTTAGAAAAAGTAAGGTGCAACTAAAGTGTGCACACATTATATTCCTTTTGTGTGGGCCTGTAAAATAAGTGTGCACAGTTTACATGTAGTCCCTTGGGCGTTAAACATGACCAATCAGAAAAACAGCCTTAATACATGAACTCTGGTTAATAAATTCTGGCTAATAAATTCTGGTTAATAAAGCCTGGTAAACAAACCCACGATCCTCCATGCTGTCCTCTGTCAAACTGAACTAAATGCCAAGTGACATCATTGTTCAAAGTAATAACAATAAACTTTGTGAGTAATATTTGGGCCATGTCACACAGGGCAAAATTTTCAGGCAATTTGGAGGCAACCAACTGCACTGTATGCAGAAGGAATACTTTGGCAGCACATCTGTAATTCACTACCCCCAAGAGAATAATGAGAAAACTGAATAAATGTGAGCATGTGAATGAATGTTCTTATTGGAGATTGCCTGGAGCTGGTTGCTTGTAAATTGCCTGGCATGACGACCTTTACATGTTGGTTGTACATACATGTATCCTGCATACATACATGTACATGTACACTGTAATCTTTTTATACACCTCTTGTAAGAATTAAAAAGTGCATCTTAATTAGTCAGCAGATTAACGCAAAAAAATTAAAAATAAATAAAAACTAAAAAATGGTGTTGAAGTTTCTAAGTTTCACCCTCAAGCAAACTTGAATCCTTGGTTCTGATTGGTCGATCTAACAAGAGTGTGATACATGTAAACATGTTAAATGGCCCATATCAAACACTGTTCTATAAAGTGTTTTTTAAAGCTATGCGTCAAGTTTGCTTGAAGATAAATTTGTTATCACATACAATGCATGCTCATGGCATGCAGGAAATATACACCATGTCCAATATCCAACTTGGCCGAACGCAGAAGCACTATTTTTTCCATATTCCACTCGCGCTTGTGTGATACCTTATAATGTACATGTAGTTCTTATTTTTTAAGTCTTTCCAAAAGCTTAGCATACTATTACCTGTCGTATAAGTGCTTTGGGAGCTTGTAAAGATCTTCATGTTAGAACTGATTATTGTTATAGCCTACCTTTGTAAGGTCATTTAAAGGTGTACCCTAAAGTATTGGTGGCTTAATTAATCAAGGGATTTATTGTGGTAGATTTGTATCAATTACCAATTAATATATTATGTAGTGCTGTGATGTAGAAAATCACTACAAACAAAAAGGTCAAGATACTGAGAAATCACAACTGGGGGACATAGAATCATGTTAACTCTACAAACATTTAGATCTTTAGATCCAATGTACATGTACTGCATGACGCACAGTATACAGAACGTGTACATGATGTAATACATTCACAGTTAGTATACAGGAGGTAGGAATAATCAAATGATGCATATAATTGAATGTATCTTTATGCAAAATGTATGCATGCCCATCTCACACAGACCTGAAGCCATTCTGTTGGACTACTGTGGCCCGTGTAATTCATCATAACACTCTGACGGCAAGCCTAGATTTATATCAACGAGCACAATGTGTACAGCGTATCCACTATGGTATCAAAACACTCTCCTTAAATTAAATCAAAATTTTCACACAATCTGGGGGCAGTTTAATACACATGCATTTATCCACACAGCCTGGCAGCATTGCAGCATGCATCTGATTGGCTTCAACGTGTCACCCTACAAGCACAAAGTCAATGTTATGAACATTAGCTACCCATGGGCACATTGGTTTTCAATCCACAGTTTACAAATCCTACAGGAATACACAAAAATAGTGTACTTGATCCTTTAACATGTTTTAAAATTAACCCAAGTTTTAAGTTCTGCATTTAATTCACGTGAACAACTGCAAATAAGAACATGACATTAAATAAGTATGATTTGAAACTGTGCACAGTGACATCGACAATCTACAGAGAAAGGTTTGCAGTTAACCCTACATTGTACACATGAAAACAAAACATCTGTATGAGTTACATGTAGGCCTATGACTTTTCTGAAATGAATAACTTGTGATCAAATACCAATCCAACATTCTCCCTTAACACTGGTCCGCTAGCCAAATGCCAGTTAAAACACTCGAGGACCAGTCAAAATTCTCTCTAAGTGGTCCGGCTGGCTAAATGTAGAGAGCCATTGCAGTGAAAAAGCTTACGGACTGGAGAAATGACAAGATAACTGGTCCTGCTGACCAGTCACTAAAAACCCAGGTCATGCCAAAGCTGCCTTGCATACTGTATTAACTGTACATACGATTAAAAGTACATTACACACTAGGCCTACAACATACATGTAATGACACAAGGCAACAACACAAGATAGCAGTTTGGCGAATGTACACAGTAAGTAACTGTACTTAGTTTTAAAAATATGTCAGCTTAAAACCCCAAAAGGAACTAACAAAAAGTGGAGATCACCAATGCAAAGGGAAAACCTCCTGTCATCCATTATTAAGTCTTGCTGCATGTCTGATAGGACACTAACACGAGCAGACTACAGTCATGGTACAGGTGTACATTAGTACTTAGGAAAGAAATGGCAGGGCTCGAATTTGGGGTAAAATTCAACAAGACCGCAGGGCCTGTAGTGCAGAATTTATTAAACAAGACCAGAATCTAAATGACTAAAAAAGAACTTTCTACAAAGTTTAATTAACATGTGAACTGTTTGCGTTTGAACAAGCACTAAGAGAAGATCTCATTTGTCTTATGGTGAGTATACTTTTATATCTATCAGAATTGAAAGATATTTATCAGACTCATTCAACATTTAAACATCATTAAATATTATAGAGTGAGGTATTATTATTCAATTGAAATACACAAGACTGCCGGAGTTGTTTACTGGCCAAGGGCTAAAATCACTGGCCTCGGGCCTGCGGCCCAGTGTAAAATTCGAACCCTGAATGATATTTCCAGGAAAGTGACGATGTATTGTATAGTGTGGATAGAAAAGAAAACAATCGAAGTAATACATTGAAACAATAGAAAGCGGCTGTAAAATTTAAACAACTAGTCAACCTTCCAATAGACCTTTAACACGAATACAAATTGCACATGACATGTGCGCTGGTTGGCAAAATGAGGAAACATCACGCCTTTTTGTATGGGCCTGATGGCGGCACGGCGCACACAATTGTGACTCTACATTTTGTATCTTGTGCACAACTCTAAGGCTTTTCCCAACCAAAAGTGTCTGAGTTTCTGTAAGCATAGTGTGTGAATGTAATTAGCATATTTCATGGGAAAGGCTAATTACAAGCATTGGTCACAGTTATGGGAAGTGGAAAAAGTGCAGCTGTGCTTACAGAGCGTGTTAAATCATGCACAATTGCATGAGTATGGGCGTGTGACAGTATAATGAAAAATCACAATTTATCAATTATCAACTAACTCTCAGGGGGTGACTTGGACATTTAGAAACATGACGAAGCAAAGCAATTCATTAAACTGCTTACAGGGTAGACTAGATTGCACAGTATATATACACAGACTGTACTTTACAAGAAACAGGAAAAAAAACATACAATTTACAATAAATCCCTGTCATGCAGGTAGACTGGGTGACTTCAATATCACAGCTATTTTGCTGTATATAAAATGTGTAGGCCTACGGCATATCAAGACATGCTGTGACTTAACTTTGCTTGTTTAAAATAGCATAAAGGTCAAATTGAAACGATTTGTTTAAAAAGATTAGAACATCCATTGCCACGATTTTTTTTTCTGTTGCTGGTGGGAACAAAGCTTTAAAAAAGAGCAATAAAATACAAGTTACAAACTCTTTTTATGGCATAGATGTACAGTATTGGGACAGAACAAAATGTCTGTCCTGCATAACATGCACATTGCACACTGTAATATAAAGTAGTGGTGGTGTTAGAAAGCAAGTTATTAACAAGATTGTGTCTATTAATGGTTTCTTTTCTCTTTTACCTCTCAGTATGATGCTTTCAAATTGAAAGTTTCAATTCCTTTTTAAAAGTTAGTTGGTTTTGTTAAAGTGAATGTGTACATTATATTACACATCCTTTGGAATCAATTGTTGAATTGAAATTAAGTAGGCCTATTGAAATTATTAAAAT
>CM021533.1:7965532-7976554 GCA_010994315.2 Pisaster ochraceus
ACTGAACGCTAAGACCTTCGTTCTGGTAAGGAAAAGGTGTTAGTTTTCCTTAAACTTGCAAAGGGCACTATTGAGGGAAATGTAAAATTCTACTGCTAGAGCATTTCTAAAGAAACCAAGGCAATGACCAGCAGCAATGACCAGCGTTTGCCTCTGGTGTCTCCTATCTTAAGTATCAGACCTCTATTTTACACCCCCTCAGATACAATGCAGTCTTCAAATTGTCACCATATCAAACATGTCCAATTAAACTCCATACTTACTGGTCACAGCAAACTGTGTCGACAAATTCTATGTCTTCACACCCTTCCCAATCTCTAGATAAAAACAAACAAAAGAAAGGAATTGAACAAGTTTTTCTTGCATCTCTTATGGCTTAAAGGGAGGGTATATCTTTGGTAATTACTCCAAAAATTAATGACCATAACAACTTACTTGGTGAAGAGCACTGGAGAGCTGTTGATACTGTATAACATTGTTTGAAACAACATCCTTTGAAGTAATGCAATTTTAGAGAAAGGTAATTTCTCATCAAAAAATTCAAATCTGAGAAAGGGTTTCAGGCATGAAGCCTTTGTCAGGCATCTGAAACCACACAATTCTGTGCAGCAAGGGTGATTTTTTTTTCCTTTCATTATTTTCTTGTAACTTCGATGCCCAAATTTTCACAGGTTTGTTATTTTATTCATCATGTTTAGGATACACAAAGTGAGGATAATGGTCTTCGACAGTTACCAAAAGTATACCTTACCTTTCACCTGCCTTTAAGTAGTCTTCTTCTTTGACAGCCTTTACATTTACAATTACAAAAAGATATTCATGTCCAAATATTTCTTACATACTACATGTGTATGAACATCAATTTCTTTGTTTTTGGCCATTGGGCCAGTGGGTTGTTGGGCCGGTGGGCCAATGAGCTGGTGGGCAAGTGGCCTGGTGGGCCATTGTGCCGGTGTGTCGGTGTGTCTACATGGTCTATGGGCTGGAGGGTTTTTGGCTGTTGCTGTGTTGGGCTGATAAGCCGGTGGGCCAGTGGGCCAGTGGGCCGGTGTGTCTCTATGGTCTATTGGCTGGAGGGTTTTGGGCTGTTGGGCCGGTGTGCCGGTGGGCCAGTGGGCCGGTGGGTCGGTTTATATGGGCTGGTGGGGCCAAATTGGGCAGGTGGGCCAGTGGGCCAGTGGGTACATGTACATGTACATGTATATCACTTTCTATACCCCTGAACATTGAATCTATCTACTTCATCAGTACAGACCAAATGTCAAATTAGTAATCAGTACACGCAGACTTGTTTGCTTAGGTAATGTCCAGATTCATACTCTTCATGCTCTTTCAAACACTCTTCAAGCACTAAAATACAATGCAGTGTCTACTGTGAAGTGTCATCATCAGATGCCACAAAATGACTACAACAAGCCTTGATGAGGTTCTGGTGGATCAGTAGTTTGGCTGCAGTGGGGGCGCAGGGGGGGTGCAACATCTCCATCATCCTCTACACAGCAGGGTGGAGAGAGGACTGATGACCTATGGATTCTCTTCTAGAAAAGGACCAAAATGAACTGTCTCTTCCAAGTCTCAAGGATGCCTTTCAGGTGGGATC
Source organism: Pisaster ochraceus (assembly GCA_010994315.2). NCBI lineage: Eukaryota > Metazoa > Echinodermata > Asteroidea > Forcipulatida > Asteriidae > Pisaster > Pisaster ochraceus. The sequence continues at coordinate 7,967,133 of CM021533.1, forward strand.
TGCCTCAACTAAAAGAGAGGAACTGCTTCAATTGCACTAAAAATGTTAAATTATTGCCAAAGTGATGCATAACTTAATTTTAAGAGCATCAGCAGCTATTCGAAAATCCTCATACTATACATAATGAATTCATTCACAAATTGTGTTTATTTTATTGGATCATTTTACAGACAAAACATAAACATTCACTGATAACAAAAAAATCATAAAATACATAAAAAGGTTAAAACAATAGTTCAATTTGGTAACTATTAAATTAGGGAAATACAGAGGTAAAAGAAAAATAATAATGAAGAAACAATGACAGAAACACAAATTAACACTATGTGTGTATTTACAACATAATACCAATCATGATCTAGCCCCTCTTACAAAAACTCAAGTAATTAAAAATATACATTTAAATAAATAGGCCTTAAAATATTCATAACTGGACACAGGATCTGATCTTTGAGTACATGTATTTGATTAGTTTCAATCTAAATGCTTTCAATGCTGAATCCTTCTGAAGTCTAGAAAACAGCCGAGAAGACCCATCAAGTGATGAAATTGTAAGTTACAAATAAGCCTTTACCTTTAAACAAGACTATCAAATTTGTGTTTTCCATCGAGGTCATGAGGTGTGCTTATTGAAATCCATGTACATGTATGATAATTAATTTACTCTTCCAAGAAGAAAAAATTGACAATGTACTTTCCCTATAAACATAACTGAAACTAAAAACGATGTAAAAGAAAACATTTCCGTGTTTTGGGGGTGTTTTTTTTTAGATGTACAGCAAAAATGGTTGTGTTTTACAATGTTTGATATGGCTCAATCAGAATTATTCTCACTTCCCACTTAAACCATGTAGGCCTAAATGTGATCTAGTTCCTTTGCCATTTATGCTCAGCTACACATAATAATAATAATAATCAACCATTTTTCAGCGCACAACACCCTATGCGCTGTAGAGAAAAAGAAAGACAACAAAATACAAATACAAGATGTAGGCCTACTAGGTTTCTAACAAAAATGCATGAATTAAATGTTAAACAAGTGCGTCTTTAAAGCAATCTCAAACTTATCAATGGAATCAATATTTTTCAAATGTTCCGGGAGATTGTTCCATAAGGTTGAGGCACTGTGTGAGCAAAGCTGCATTCACCATATGACCAGGTCAAAACTAGTGGAATAACAAACAATTTTGTCTTATTAGAACAAAGATTTCTTGATGGTGTGTACAATGTTAACAGCTCTATCAAATAAGGTGGCTCAAAATTATAAAAACATTTGCATGCCAACAACATTTGGAATGAAATGCGAGAGTGAATGGTTAGCCAATGTAGGCCCCTCGTGTAAGTCTCTTTGTGCAGTTATAGCAAGCTCTCTATAATACAGTTACTGCAGTAGGACAGCATACTAAGTTGGATGTATCCAATTTGTCACCAAGTTGTCGCTATACCAATACCCAATCCCCAGTCTCATGTTACATGTCCTCTGCATACATGTTCAATGTATGTCGTACAAGAACATACAGTACATAATATGAGTGTGCTGGCTTCTTAAAATGCAGTACCGGTAGTTATCATTTCTGATGGGTCATTCTGTAACTGTTTAACAGATTTTTCTGAGAAAATGCTCCTAAGTAAAACACTACAATTTCATCCAAAATCCATCTTAATTGTTGAGATATGAGCCAACAACAATATTTGACCCTTTTCTGCATCTGTCACAGTTCTGTCGTTTGATGACATTTGGAAGCCAGCAAGAGCCAACTTTGATGGACTTGTCAACAGGCAGTTTGAACCCCACTGCACCCTCCTGATCAGCTGACCGGCACTAGGCATGCTAGGGGCCTACATCTTTAAAAATTCATCTTCTCATAATAAATAAAAAGGATCGTTAAACATACATCTGACATGACTGACAAGGTCCCTCCAAAAATTCAAGATTCTGACTCAACGAAAGGAACTTGTGAGTCCGTTTAGATCATTTAAACTCGGGATTTTGGAATGAACATTCAAGTATTTTTCTATCCTGTCCAATAGTACACTTTATTTATATCTAGTTAATAAGCTTACGGTACATACAGTTATTAGCCTATCAGTGGTTCTCTGGAAGTACATTATCATTGGGAGCAGTAATTTCCAGCTTAATACCTTGGTCAGATGGTATTTTTTAATAATACTTTTTACCCTCCCTCTAATGAAGGAATAGTTCATTGGAGATCATTTTTGTCAACTCTTCAGTGTTAGACAAGTATTAGACAAATATTAGAGTTTGTCATCTTGCTTCTAATGCCACAAACTATTGTCGTGTATTTCATAATGTTTTTCAATCCAAAGGGTCTTTGAAGTAAACGGTTCTCAAAATTCTTCCAGGATTGGCACAGAACCAAAATTGTATTGTGTGCCATACATGTATGAAGTATCAATGTAGTCAGGTGTAATAACCTCTCTTAAAATGTGTAGGCCTACATGTACATGTACTGATGAAGTGTTAGTCCAGATGTCCTTCCATTTAATCACTTTACTGAATGCTGATTTTCAAATTGCTTTTATTATGCCTACAATGTCTACCAAATTACCCAGCAAACAATTTACATAATGAAAGTGAAAATCAAGGTTCTTAATCCTTCTAAGCTTAAATTCTATTGATTGAACATCACCTTACGAGCTTTCTGTTGACCCAGAAACAATAATTCCCAGTGTAAATCATAATTACAAACATGTATCTCCTGCATGATAAATTTAACAATGTGAAATCTAAAGTCATATAAATGTATGACAAAAAAAAACCTGTTAAAAGTGTCATTAATAAAGTTGACAAACTTCAGGACTCGCTAGATCTTCCTGATCACCCCTTTACCACTTACATACTGTCCACTGTACAGTACCGCTCAGAGTGTAAGCCCCAACGCTCACATGATCATCGGATCATGAAACACAAACATGACACACAGGTCAAAAACTAGTGTGTGTTAATCCGTCCCTAACATGATCACTAGCGGCTCACCCATTATTAGCCAAGAGATCAGCAGACAATAAACTTTCTTATCAAAGAGAACGATGTTATCCGACATTAAATGGATTTACAATCAGCCGCTTAGTGGAGCTGTGCAATTACAGCGACCGCATTGTCAGCAAGGGCCAACCGGTCATATACAGGGGTAAAAAAAAAAAGGCTTTCGACATCTACCTCGAAAGGTCATGAGTGCTAGGTAAAACCACTTGTAGGAAACTACGGGATTCGACCAATTGGTAGTTTTGGTCCGCTGGAGAAACCAAGTTGAAGCAGAGGCGGAAGTTGAACACCTTGCAAAAGTAGTCTGACTGGCCAGTCAAAAATATAGTGATGATTATGGGTAGTAAAAAAAAAATTGTGAGCAAAACAAGCGAGAATGAATATTAACGTGCAGAACTGCAGAACGAGGTACCTGTATTCACTCTCCCATCATGCCCATAAAGATTCAAATGGGTTTGCAGATGACGGGTGATGACTCAAGCTTATAAAGATCATGAATAAACAATGAACTGGAGGTTTCACTGATTTGTTGCTTTGACGTTTACAGATTCATGTATCATAATTATAAGCCCCTCATTTTCATTACAAGTATGTAAATACATGAAATAGCTGCAAAGAGGTCATCAATAAATTAAGACCAATAATTGACCTTGCACTGCAACACAAATAATTGTCCAGGCCCCCCCATATGATATGATGGAGTGCATTTCCTTAAGACCGTGACAACCAAACTTGAAAAACGGTTTCAGGTACAACCCAGCTCTGATTCCACCAACCCCACACACTTGTACTTTTTAACATAAATTTAACCAACAGTCACACAGTTTCATGCACAATTAATTTCTCCATGCTGCATAAAGTATATTATAAGTTAATATTATTGCCTATTAAAAAAGAAAACTAAGTACAAGCAATGTTTTCATCTCCTTACAATCCCAAAAAGCCAGGCTGTAAGTTACATGTACACTGGTGGTTATACAATTGGCTAGTTGCGATAATCGTTAAAACGGGACAATAGAGGGTTACAATGATCGCAAACTATTTCATACATTGTAGGCCCAATGTTCGTTTAAAATACAATGTTTGTAATTGTAATCACATGCACTCATCATTCAAGAGCCACAGGAGAAACCGCTTGCATTTGAGCACAATGGCTGTTTACTGATTAGTGTTAACTGATCAATCTCTTTACAAGGTGCACGGAGCAAGTGTCAGTCAATAACAATGAATAATGGCAAACCACGGACTGGTCTCAACTGGGTTTGGTGGGTCAGCCGGCCCTGTTGAGATACAGTGTGTAAAACACTGTCAGTTCGGAATGCAATGTGGATAGTGTTAACTGGGCACTCCAAATTGTGAAGTAACACTTGATGTGGGAGTGTGAGACCTACATCATAGTTTGTTACCAAGGCAAGGGCAAGGCAGATCCGGGTAGTTGAAACTCATGGTCAGCAGTCAGATGCGATGGTTAAAATGATTACACCAACACTAACTAACACTACAGTAACACTAAGACAGTTAGTTAGTATTTACTATACACAAAATTCATTTAAAAGTCTGAACTACCCGCCTAGGCTTTAATTATGTTATGGCAAAAAGGCAAAATGTAATTTGTACTTCAGCTCATCACTCAGTCAGTCATGTCACAACTGAGTACGTCACTCAGTAAACATGTAAAAAAATGTATGAATTGTAAAAAGAAACAACACAACAGGGCAGACAATACTAACCGACTTGAAGTTGGATCATCACTCGTTGCTGCGAGTGCGAGGTGCATGGGCTTACTCGATCGTAGAGGCTTGGCTCACCAAACACCGACCAAAATAATAAATGCAGAGACGGATGGACAGACAACACGCAAGTTGAGTTATACAAAGCCAGGCCAGAGCAGAGAAGGCCAAAGTGCCGGTGCCGGGTCCGTCCTTTTCTCGCAGACGCTGGTCTACGTTTATGACACGATCTCTATCTCAACATGATCTCAATCATTCCCAGGACCTCAAACATGATGAGATAAGTACTGGATAAGACATCAGTAACCATAGTAACAGTTAAACCAATTTGACTTTTTTATGTGACACTTACAGACTCAGTACATTTTCAAGATACTGAGTAAATAACTCGCTAGTCCATTCTTTTTTCTACTGAGCCGAGAAATACTACGCCCTCTTTAGTTTTGTATGAGACATTAATTTTTGTTGGCGGTAAAAACTCTAGGGGGCGGAAATTGTTATTATTTCGTCACTTTTGTACGAAGGGATCTTTATTTCACGTCCGCCGCCAAAAAGCCGTGTTGGGAGAAAAACACGACTCAAGCTGCCCTATTTTTAAAAAAAAAATTAGAAAAAAATAAAACTGTTTACTTAATATTCGTACGAAACTGCCAATTAATTTTTAACTTTAATATTCGTAATTTTCTAAACACGCAAGCGTCACTTCGTCGTGGAAATGAAAAACTGAGTTTCGGCCGCAGTAGAGAGAGAAAAATCCACATATAGCTTTGTACACGTGCCATGTCAGTTTGTGGATGAGCAATTTCTACGCAATCCACAGATTGACAAAAATTTAATTGCATATTATGTCATGCTGTGGTTTGAGTGATTTCATTTTGTCAGTTTGTTGATTTTTGTCAATCTGATAAAGTGTCAATCTGTTGATTGACCTTTGAGAAGGTTGACCTGCAAAGAACTTTCAAAACTTGTGGTTACATTCACCAACATGTACCTTCTACTATAAATGCAAATATTCTTTTCAAACTAGGACATTATCTATTATTGTTTTTTTCCAAACCCAGTGATTATAAGTAGGTATTTTATCTATGCACTTTAATTTTTTTGTCCAAATTAGACATAACTGTCATTATGTTGATGAGTATTGTGTACGTACAAAAGCAACATCTCGATACCACCTCTCGTCACTAACCCCCCTGGTCTAGACTAAATAATTTTTTATTATTTCTTATCTAGACCAGCATGCGACTCAATTTTCAGCTATGAGAGCGTAAAAACATATATGGGCTCATCCAAAATGAAAACACCCCTGGACGATGAACGAGTAAACTGGCAATTCTTAGAGGGCTATATGCTGAACAGCCCCATGAGACACAATAAGCTATTGAACATCCCCCCAATAATCTATAAAAGCTAGTTCAATACCCGAATTCCTCCAGGTTCACAACAGTTGAGGTTTAGATTTAATTTGTATTTATGAGCTAAGATATTGAGGCTTGAAGCAGTTTCTTTTTAGTGTAAGAGCGCCATTATGGGAATGCTGAAGGCTAAATTTCAGCACATTGAGCTTTCGGCATGCCCAGAACGCGCGCTCTATGGATGGGAGACCTATTTATACAGTCGACTAAACCAGGGAAACTTTTTGGTTGTCTTCGTGTTTTAACAGCCTTCTTACCACCGCCGCAGTACAGACTGGATCGCCAGCAAATTGATGTCCAGTGCACGAATTAAGAAGCCATTAAAGTTTACCATTACCGACTTTTGGCGTGCGTGATCAAGGGGCTTGACAGCAATTCCCCGCCCGACTCTGGATCAAAATATGGATAGTTTTGAGCCAGATGTCTGTGTCATACAGATATCCCTTCTCCATAATTCATGTTACGATATCGGCAGTTAAGGTAACAAAATGAACGTCGCCAATCAAGACTACGTTGATCCGTGCACGACGCACAGAGAGGATGAGGAAGAAAATTATTGGTTGACCTTTACAGTTTTACACTAAACAATCAACAAGCGAATGGTTCAATGCAAGCTGCATCATGCATGGAGGATGTTGCATGAGTTTCAGTGTTTGCACGACGACAAGAGCTAGGCCATTGTAGTACTTGGCACTGGCAGAACCAACTCGTGATATGAACTGGTTGTGTTTCATTTTGTCAAGGTCAAACTGTCTCGTGTGATTATTATATATGTAGGCGAGCAGGCCGAGGGTGTGTTGCATTTTGTAACAACGGTGGTGTATGTGTGGACCAAACCTGTGTTACTGTAGTTAGTTTTTTTTTCTAAACAATTTCTGCGAAATGGCAAACATACTATTAATTTTTCTGTCGCTGTTTGCATTTGAGCTTATTTATGGGCTCCAACAGGTGACCGCTGCTTTTCCATTTCAAGATATATCCCTTTCGTGGGAGAAGCGTCTAGACGATCTGATCCCACGGCTTTACCTTGATGAGGTCTCGCAGCAGATGGCGAGAGCGGGCTGGAGGCAGAATGGTCCCGCTCCTCCTATCCCTCGACTAGGTATCGGCCCGTACAACTGGGATACAGAGTGTCTAAGGGGAGATGGTGAGGCTGGTAATGCGACGTCGTACCCACAAGCTCTGGGACTGGCTGCATCGTTTAGGTATTCAATTGGAGGTGTAAATGCTACCATTATTACTAGAATTTGTTTGTCCTGTGTCCCCTTTGTGCGTTTTATGTAATTTTTTGATGTTACATAAACTAACTTTGGTGTTGTTTTACGAAGTGACAAATGTGTCAAAAATCATAAAATTTAGCAAAGTGTTTTTTTGGTGTAACTTGTTTATGTATTCAATGCTGTTAACATTTTCACAAAGTTTCAGGACCTTATTTAATAGTACGTAGTCATAATAGTTTTTATAACTACACTAATTAGAATAAAAACCAACAAATATTAAAATATGGTTTGTAAAACATTTAAAAAAGAGAGTGACTAATCAATTAGGGGCGGGATTTTACAAAGTGACAAACTTTTCATTTGTGGTTTTCACTAAGTGACAAACCTAAATTTGCATTGGTTTGTACACGGGGCTGTGTGGGCAGTTCTGGTTTTTAAAATACGTGTTATGCATTATTTTGTGTGCACTTGAATTTATTAATTTAGAATCGCATACCTGACTTTGTTGGGATCCTTCTCCACCTTCACACATGAAGTGGTCAGCTTGGTATAGCATTTGATGGGAGACCAGACTGATTTACCCATTATTCCCAGTTTGCTAAAGCATCAGTTGTTTTACTTTTACACTGTTTTATATTATTTAAAGCTTGAGCTCAAATTATATTACACAAATTATATTACAAAACTTTCCACAAAAAAATGTTCTTTAAAACTTTCAATTATAAAAAACAAAACAAAAACAAATAGGAACACCAGAAACCAGTTGGGTCCCCCATCAAATTGAAGCAGATAACTTCATTGATGCGTGAATGAGACTGAGAACCTGACAGAGTGTGGTCAGCGAGTTAAAAAAGCATGGGTTGTGGACAAACAAATAAAACGCAAACATAGTTAAAGTTTCTCTACAAAATTTGCAATCTTTTTCATAAAATTCAAAATAGTGGGAAGTCTGGATACACGTATGGTAGCACTCCATCAGCAAATTTGCCTTGAATTTTGTCATCAGGTGAGAACATGCTGGGGCCAAGGGATACCAAGTGGATTGGGACTAATTATGGGTGTAAGGGCCTGCTTGAAAGATAGCACTGACAAATTTGAATTTTGTGGCAAGGCCATTTGGGCAGGAGACTTCACATGATACCCAACTGTGTATCCAAACAGAGCTTCAGATTATAGCATAGTCACCAGTCTCTTTATTCTTCACACCATTAACTGTTATGGCAACCACATAATTAGAAATTTATGCAAGAGATGCCATGGCTAAAGGCTTTAATAAATGATTTTTTCAATAGCTTGAGTAATTAACTAATGGCGTGGAGGATATATCTTCCCTCACTTTTAAACCATAATAATCTAGGATTAAGACAAAATAACAAGCAACTGTTTTTGTCATTCAAGCCAGTTTTGAAGGCCTCTTGGTATAATTTTGCTTGTACAAATAATTTTAAGAGTTCAATGTTTTTTTTCTCCTCATTTACAGCACTGACCTGCTGACAGATGTTGCCACGGCTACAAGTGAAGAGGTCCGCGCCAAACATAATAATTGGACGAGTCATGGTATTTACCAGGATCATGGTGGATTAAGCTGTTTCAGCCCAGTGATAAACATCATGAGGCATGCCCTTTGGGGCAGAAACCAGGTACAACATCTTCATGATTCAACCTTCCCCATCACTCCTCCAAATCACCTGAATCAAAGGTGCTGGGATTAGGTTGACATCAATGCTCATTGGTCCAATTGGTCACCTCTTCCCGTTTCTGAAAGACTCAACCTCTATTTAGTTAATAAAGTGCAATTCAATTGGGAATATTGCTTTTATTCCCTCATCTTTGTTAATACACCAAAACGATTGTATGCATTTCTTGTTCCTCCTTGGTTAAGCGGTTAGCTATTCTGTCAGTTCTGTGTTTCAATTTTTTTGAAAAAAGTCTGCATGCTTTTGAGTTTTATGAGTGTCAGGGTCATGAATAAGAATGGTTCACTCTGTCTGACTGGTCTCAAAAGGCACTGATTGGTAGAATCCCAAATAAACGGACATAAATGGGGCCT
>CM021533.1:7977554-7991262 GCA_010994315.2 Pisaster ochraceus
AGGAGCGATGAAAAAGTTCTTCCAGTGGAGCTGAAGAGATAAGGGGCGCTGAAGTTGATGATGGGGGACTTGAAGGGATGCGAAAACAGTTCCTTGTCCAGGATTACTGTTTTCTTTACAACCAGATACTGCAGTAATGAATGAAGATGACTTGAACTTCAGGTTATGCTGTCTTGCTGGCTCTCTTGCTGGCTCTCTTGGATTGGAATCGGCCTAGAGCAGGACAGGGGATGAACATGTAATTAATGTGAAGTAAAAGCTAGGTTGGCGCAATCCAACGCAGATATCCGACGGAGGCAAAGTGTACAAACTGAAGAAATTTGGGAAGTTAAATCGTACAACTTTCCGCTGTCGGAGTCCAGTGGCCAAGTGCCCAAACACTTTCATGGGTATATGGCCACTGACCTCTGGACATCTCCTCCTCAATGCACCGTGATTGGTTGCATAGCCTGCTACCAATCACCCACTCACTACACACCACCAGGCAACCACACACCCCTAGACTCTCTAGTCCGAGCTGGACATAGGTAAACTAGGAGTTTAAACAAAAGGGGTCTACAATTTCATCCCATTACATTGTATGCAACATTCACGTTGCAATGTTGCTACACATCAATGTCCATATCATGTCACGTGATATGTGATTGTGCAATACTATCAATCCCATCATGTTTTCACTTAGCTACACAGTCATGACGTCTTTCCGGAGCAAGAAGTTGTACAAGCTCATTAGCCCATCCCAGCAGTCTTGGATAAGACAGATAGGCCAAATAAAACTAAATCACTGTGTGGTTTTGCTTTCTTGCCATCGCATCTTCCCAGCCTTCTGCTACATGTATACTTACTAAAAATTTTAAGACAATCATGTTTTTAAGAGAAGAATCATCTCTTACATATAAACAATTTTTTCCTGTGTCATTTTTGGCTGAATTTCCCATTTGATACTAGCCTCGTTTTGCCACTTTCTAGGAAACTTATGGTGAAGATCCATTCATGACGGGAGTGTTAGCCAAGGCTTATGTGACAGGCTTGCATGGACCTCACCCACGTTACATTCGCACAAGCTCTGGCTGTAAGCACATTTTTGCCTACGATGGACCAGAGAATATCCCATCTTCTAGGTATTCATTTGATGCACAAGTAAGTCCAATTAACTTGATATTTGATGATTGTGAATTAACTCTGCATGTACATAAACTGTGTTCTTCTGACACATGATTGTTTTAAATAACAGACCAAGCCTTTGAAGCTTTAAATGAATCCAAAGCCAAGGCAGGACTAAGGCATTGTCCCAAATAAGGGCTTATAGACTATGCCAGAGATATGAACACTATGCTAGTTTTAGTTTTTTTTAAACTCTTGAATTGCATCACTGTGGTTATTACTTCAAAACTAATAGGCCTACAGCCATTTTTATCATAACTGTGCCCACAACCCCCCATGCGAGTTACAGTGGGAAGTAGGCTGCTTTCGATGTTATAGGCCAATGGCTTTGTTTTACAGAGCCCGAAAGTCACATCAGTGGGTTTTTGTTCCAAATTAAAGGATCATAAACCAACCTGTATAAATTTCATCAATTTGATCATGTTTTTGTTTGTACTTGTCCTATCCATGTGTTTATACATTCCAGTTTATTTTAAACTGCCACTTTCTTTGAAACTGCATCATTTCAGCTGGAAACCTTTCTCTGAACCAATGGTACTAATAACAATTTCCAGTTATAAAACAGGTGTTCAGAGTCAAAAAGCTTTAGTTAGTTCATACAATATTTCTTTTATATTATTTCCTCATCTCAATTAGGTTACTGATATGGATATGTGGATGACATACCTTCCAATGTTTCAGGAGTGTGTGAAAGCTGGAACCTACAATCTCGTCTGTAGCTACAACAGGTTGGATCCTTGTAACAGTTTGACTCTTTAGGTTTATAGTTTGGGACTAACTGCTGATGTAGAGTATTTAACGGAAAACTTCTATAAAAGGATACTCTTTAAACCCAGTAGTTTTAAAGTTACACTTTAGACATTCAAAATATTTCAAGACAGCGGCACCAATGGTTGCATTTCTGATGTTTTTGTGCTTGAAAATAAGGCGATTGTATAATTTCAATTTTGTTCCTACATATACCAAGAAAGCTACATATTTAAGCATTTGAAATTGTCACTCTACAAAAATTGTATCTTAGTATTGACACAATTCTCAAAGTTGTACTGACCATGTAGTGACCTCAATCTAATTCGGTCAGCTGTTATGTTGTACCATGGAGATGAGTGTATGTAGTGACCTCAATCTAACAGGCAACTGTTATGTACTGACCATGTACTGACCTCAATGTAACAGTCAACTGTTATAATGTACTGACCATAGTGAATTCAATCTAACAGTCAACTGTTATGTTATACTGACCATGTAGTGACCTCAATGTAACAGTCAACTGTTATAATGTACTGACCATAGTGAATTCAATCTAACTGTCAATTGTTATGTTGTACTGACCATATAGTGAAGTGACCTCAATCTAACAGTCTTGTGTGTGTAAAGATGCATACCTTTATTTAAATGACAAAGATGCCAAAAAAAACATACTGGGTAGCAAGGAGTAATTTGATAAAAGGCAAATTGAAAGTGTTGTATTTTATCAGCTATGTTTTAGTTGATGACTATTTAGCCTCTGACATGAAAATTGTCATAGATTCAAATACTCTTTCTATAACCTCAACTCAATGCAGTCTTCTGTAGGAAACGTACGTTATTCCATTTTCTGCGTATGTGAAAGGTTTAAAATATAATAGATTTCCACATACTTCCTTTGACATCTCAACAGCTTTCATCAACTAATGAAATAGTTAACACATTTGCGCACAACACTGAGCCAAATGAAACCCGAATACATTGAGTGTGTGACATAAAGAATTCTTAATTTCTAGTTGTTAGTAATGGAGTGACGGTAATGGAGTGACGCTATGGCGTGTGTTGGTACAACTGCTTGAATTTTTATTTATTTTTTGATGGAGAAAAGGAATGAACATTCCATTCAGCAGTAGGAAAAATGTGTCATTATATAGGTCATGCAAACAGTAGACCAATCAGAGCAAAGTGTTTGTTATTTTCATTTGTTTTCAGTGAAAAGTTTCAACTACGATGTTGTGCCAGGTGGTAGAGATGTAGTTAAGTCAATTTGAGATGTTTATAATTGTCTTTTTAAAAGAACTTACACATGTTTACACTTTAAAAATTTTTTAAATTATTTTTATTTGTTAGGATCAATGGTGTTCCTGCCTGTGCAAGTAAGAAGTACCTGACTGATATCCTCCGCACTCAATGGGGCTTCAAGGGATATGTGTCTAGTGACCAGACTGCTCTTGAGTTCATGTATACGGAGCACCACTACACCACAGGTCCACTAGACTCTGCCGTAGCTGCTGTGCGGGCAGGTTGTAATCTGGAGCTGAGTGGTGCACAGGACACTGCCTACTCCCATCTCACTGAGGCTGTTCAATTAGGTCTCCTAACCATGGAGGAGCTCTTAGTTTTGGTCCGTCCCCTCTTCTACACCAGGATGAGGCTTGGAGAGTTTGACCCACCCAAGTTGAATCCGTACACATCTCTACGTGCCGAGGATGTGGTGGAAAGTCAAGAGCATCAGAACCTTGCTGTCACAGCTGCGTTGAAGACGTTTGTCTTGCTTAAGCACATTCATAATGTTCTACCAGTAGGGAAGATCCAAAAGTTAGCTGTGAGTTGCAATTTGTAAATGAAAAAAGAAAAAATGAATCCAAAGAGATCAATACAAATCATTACAATTTCACCTGGAATAACCTGGAGGCTGCGGAGGCTGTAGCCTCTTTTGCTCCTGGTGTTGGCCTTGGTGCCCCTTAAAAGGTTTCCCATAGACTTGAGTTTTCCAGTGGACGTGCCCTTTGCAAAATGCAAATAACCTGCCCTCTTGAAGATGAAATTCAAGGCCTGTTTATTCTCCACAGTATCAGAATAAAAATGACAATTTCAATCAAAAGAGATTAACGCAAAAAATACATTTCTCCAAAAAAATCGGAGAACTAGATGCATTTTAAAAGAAGAGCTTGTAGGCATTGGTCCCATATGACATGCACATGCATTGTTGAGACTGATATAAACCATGGAGGTCCGTGGTTGATCCACCAATATACACAATATAATAATAAGTCTCAATGCACAACCTTTTTAACAAACTGCTTTTGTGAAATTCATGCCCAATTTCTACATCCATATTCCTGCAGGTTGTCGGTCCTCTTGCTGATTCCCCATATGACTTGTTTGGAGACTATCCCCCAGACACCGTGCGAGAGTACATCACTACGCCTAGAGAGGGTTTGGAGAGCATTGCATCAGTGGTCAAGTTTGCTGCTGGATGTGACAATCCAGCCTGTGTCATTTACAACCAAACAGAGATTTCTCAGGCAGTTATGGGAGTGGACTTTGTTGTTGTGTGTCTAGGAACCGGTGAGGATGTCTCCATAGTTTGAGAACCTTGTTCCTGTTTTTCATTTTATTTAATTTATTCTGGTTTTGAAGCCAAGGATTCAGAACAGCAAACTTAATCACTGCTACTAGCCAAGAACCTAATAGAGAGAAGAACGGTAGGAAGTTACAGTGTTAAATGTGGGAGTGAAATCCCAGAGAATTATTCCAGGGGAAACCCATGCAACCCAATCCCGTAGTTCCCTAGGCGTGATTCGAACCACGGTCCTAGAGGTAGAGGGCAAGGAAATATACCAGTATTATATGACAACCCGTCAACAGTCTTTTTTTTATAAATTTTAACAGTTCAAGGAATACTCTGTCAGCAAATTTACATGTTTGAAATATCTGATACTAGAATTACTTATTTAGTACAGTATTTTTCCACCAGGGACATCCATTGAGTCAGAGGCTCGTGATCGTATTACCTTAGCTCTACCTGGGAATCAACTCCAACTCCTACAAGATGCTGTGAAATATGGTAAGTTCAAAAGCTAGTTTGTATATTCGGTCTGAGTTAATGATGCTAAATTTGTCAGTGTCATTGCTGGTGGAAAAAACTTTTAAAAATCAAGTTAGCATCTTGATATGTTTGTCAGTTTTCTGTTTTGATATAAATGATGAGTTTTTGGAAGGATGGTGGAACTTAGGTTTGGGGTACTCTTATAAAACCTGCTTGATTTATTGATAAAATTGCTGTTATATAATCTTATCACACATTTTCTAGGACATGAATTCATTCTGTGTAAGATGAAACCATTTACATGGTGTAAAAATCAAAACAATAATAACTGAAGGTTTTTATTGCATGCATCTTGAAATCGTCAGTAACTTATTACAGACAAGAAGATGAAAGTTTGACTTCATTAAAGTGATGTGTTTGTACAAGAATGAAATTTGCCCAATTAAAGTAGGAATTAATTGGTTGAACTTATTTCTGCATTCAGCTGCTGGCAGACCAGTGGTTCTCCTCCTCTTCAATGCTGGACCTCTGGATATCTCCTGGGCAGACCAAAATCCTGGCGTCCAGGCCATAGTGGAGTGTTGGTTACCAGCCCAGGCTACCGGGAAAGCACTCAGTAGATTCTTCACCAATGGTGTGGATGCAAACCCGGCTGGTAGGCTGCCCTATACCTGGCCAGCATCTATGAATGATGTAGGTTTTATCTTGATAATAGGATGATTTTAATTTTTGGGATTGAGGAGTGGGGGTGGGCTAGGGGGTGTTTGGCACTCAGCTCAAAATACTGTATTAACCATTGTAGCACTGCATTGTCCAAAAACAGACTTTCAAGGGCTGCAGAATAGCAGCAGCCATACCAGGTAAACCCATGGTTCAGGAAGTGTTTGCCAGCTCATAACTATATAAACAAAACAATGGAAAGTCTGTTGGCTTGTCTACTGTAACCTACCTCCTTTTCCTCTGTGCTGTACACAGAAACAGATAGTCCTTGGCAAAGGGCAACAAATTTCAGCTGACATTTTGGCTGTAAAAGCTACTAGTTTAACCTCATGTGCATTATCCATGACAAAAGTACATAATCTGGTGTTGGGATTTGGATATGAAGTAGCCTTCTTTAATCTGTTATATTCATTTATATGACTTTAAGGTAACGCTTACCACAGGATGCACAAATATAACTTTAACAAAATAATGTTACTTGATTAGCCCTAGTGTGAAAATTGTGTTTGTGTATCAGAAGATTTTATTCACAGGTAAGATTTAACAGATGAACAGAATTGTCTTCCCTGAATATGATGCTCGATATCCAGGATTTCACTGTGTTATTAATATGAAAGTGAAAATCCTCCAGGGCTAGGCTGTCACCTAACAAGTCAAAGTCCAGCTCCCATTGTAATTTCTTGATTTCCAACTGGTATATTTTAGAAAGTATGAAAAATTAATTTTCCTCCCACCTATTCAACTAACTCTCTGACTTCTTTTACCAGGTGCCTGTGATGACCAACTATAGCATGTTCAATCGGACATATCGTTTCTTCACTGGGGTACCATTCTACCCGTTTGGTTACGGCTTGTCTTTTACACAATTCCATTATGATAAGCTTGTGGTAACCAACCCTGTCCTGAAACCATGTGATGATATGCACGTCAGTGTCACTCTGTCGAATGTCGGCAAATACGTTGGTGATGAGGTAAGGAGTCATTTCTGTCATTGCTTACATGTTTCTATATCTGCATGACCCAGCAGACTTGTGCCCATCCTTTAACAAAGAGATAAAATTCATCTTTCACTATGGTGTTGTTTATTGTGACATCACATTTTGATTAGCAGTTCAGATTAAGTCATACTTTTGTCTTTTTAAAACTGTTATTATGGGAAATTGCCAATCACAAGGCCGTAAAAACAGACCACTCAAGTTGATGGATTAAAAGTGTGAAAGGGTTGACCAAGCCCACATTATACAAACTGGCTCTAACGATTACCAGAAGAATGATCATAGGAAACGCATTGAGCTAGTTTTGTGTTGGAATTGTGTCTGAAAATAAACAAATTTGACTTGCCTTTTTCAGACAATTGTGTTTTTCAATGATGCAGGGTCCTATCAGAATGATCAGGTTTTAGGATATTAAATGCTTAAAGTGAATCATGAAGAGGTACAATTAGACTCAAATAAATTGCAGATTCGGAGCCTAAAGTAAGAAAAACATTGTCTGTGCAGCAGATGCATCTGAAAAGTCATTAAACTGATTCACTATGAGGAACCACAGTACCCCTTGAAGTGTTTAAGTAGAAATGTTCCCGGCCTTCATAGATGTGATATTTCAAAAGAAGTGTCATGTCTGCAAGGAAATGTATGAATTGGGTACTTTTACATTCAGAAATACTCTGCCTCTCTCTTAATTAACTAACATTGGGAGAGCCTACCCATTCTTCTGCCCCCATTTCTACCCCCACCACCATGTATCTGTTAGTCCTTTGTGTTATTTATCTTCATTTGCACAAATTCATGACACAAATGTTTGCAGTTTGAGAGGACTTTTGTTAACCTTGGTTTGATATAATCTTTGTTTAGGTAACCCAAGTATACATCGGATGGCCAGGTGCAACCTTCCCTGTTCCTCGCCTCCAGTTAGGGGCAT
Organism: Pisaster ochraceus; assembly: GCA_010994315.2. Taxonomy (NCBI): domain Eukaryota; kingdom Metazoa; phylum Echinodermata; class Asteroidea; order Forcipulatida; family Asteriidae; genus Pisaster; species Pisaster ochraceus. The sequence goes on from CM021533.1 coordinate 7,985,158, forward strand.
TTGTTCGTATCAAAGTCAGCCCCCAGAACCAAATCACAAACTATCTCACCATTCCAGCTCGTGTGAGGGCAGTGTATGAAAGTCGCTTAGTTCTGAAGCCAGGGAAATTTATGGTTTATGCCGGAGGACAACAGCCTGGGCAGAGAAGACAAGTTCCCTCCAATGTCCTTGAAACAGGCTTTACTGTCATTGGGCAGGAAATGGATTTGGCATCCTGCCCACCATAATTATTTTGGCGGATGACCTTTGCTGGCAAGTTGAATTCAATTTTCTTTTTTTAAGATAGGAGGGAAATTGTCTTCAGCTATTTTAAAACATTTATACAATGTTTATCTAGTTAGCATAGATAGTTGTCAGTACAATTCAAAAATTGACTGGTATTTATGATATTTTGGGATGTAAACATAATTAGTACACACCAGGAAAGGTTTACAAGGTTTTGTTGTTATAAACAGCATTAAAATGATTTTCATTTTGTTTATTGGAGGGTGTAAGAAGGCTAGAGGTTGTTGTTTGGATTACCAACCAAGGATACCAGCCTGCAAGGCCCAATTTTAAGAGCTTATTAGCATAAAGTAGTGCTTAGCATAAAAATTAATATTTCAATGAATTGGAGGAGGACTTACTCATATCAAGTTCTTAATACATTTATTCTCATAGCTCACAAAAGGTGTTACTTTGAAATAAATTATCAAGGGTGTGTAAAAAAGAGAAAAATGGAAACCAGACTTACCTTACACTGGCTGGTTAAATGTCATGGGAAGCCACTTGCATTTTCAAAAATAAAACAACTCATATACTGTGCAATGTAATAAAAAACATTTACACTGTAAACAAATTAATTCAAAATCTCAATGTACTCCATAAGAATATCAGGGTTTTTTTCTAGTTAAAATATGTCAGCATAGTAACAATATGATAAAAAATTCATAAGCTGTAATTTTGTACCTTAAATTTTAATAATTAATAGTCAAATATCTTTTTGACCAAACATTTCAACCGATCATAAGAACAGGGTTTTAGAAAACATTTAAAATGTACAACTGTGGTAATGACACCTATGACCTAATGTGTATCAATCCATTCTGCATCAGTCAATGAAATTGTAATTTTTCACAGGTTATTAAAAAAAAATAACAGAGAGAGAGAGAGAGAGAGAGACTCTGCTAGGGACGAAACATTACGCAATTATTAACTATATTGGCCTAAACAACCCAACAGGAATGCTTACTTGAATTTGTATTTTGTTTGTATACATTCTTGCCCCATAGATGTATCTTTTGAAATGCAACAGTCATGAAACATATATTTTGTATGAAGAAGTTTATAAATATTATTATGAGTAGTTAAAATGGCTGTCTAAACACTTGCTTAAGTAGTATACCTCAAAATAAGTTTTATCTGTTTTTCATACTTTGAATGGTTGATATAAAATCATGCATGGTTATCAGATTTTGTGTTACTAAAATTAGTACTATATTATGCCTTCAACTGAAATTGTTATCCACTGTTTAAATGCAATGGCTCATTACTGGTGAAAAGAACAGTTTAGTATAACAATGTATGGTAAAGGTAATAGTTTTATTCTACTCAGTGTCTGAATTTGATATAATAACTGAACTGGAAGGAATCTTGCACACTTTTTGAATTTCCAGTACCACCTGTTTGTGAATGCTGCAGTCAGGCAATGCTTGCTCATGAAGGTAACTTGTTCTAGTCAGAACAGCACCTAAGCATAAATGTTTGGTTCAGCATATCGGTTACACACCTATATGTTTTGACACCCGTATGCCCTGACACCTGAAGTGTATTTCCCTAACTTTAACCCTAACCCTAGTGTGTAAAGTTGTTTTTCCAAAACATAGAGTTGTCGGAATAAAGAGCATTCACCCAGTGACATCATATACATTGTAACAAACTGGTATTAATAAGTATGTCAGCTCCCTAATTGTTTTTTACCAAATTGTTTTCTTTTTTTATCGTGCCCATCCCACCCAAATGAAAATGTCTAGTTGCGCCACTGTTTAGTTTAGATAATGCTTTCTTTTGGCCCTTAAATAACTAGTTGTTTATTTTCTATAACAGTATTGTTGAACGAAAAAAACTTGTCTTTCCTAAATAAAATATTTTACTGTATATGTTATGAAACTGTCAGTTTTTGAAATTGTTTATGACCTGCAATTTCACCTTGCACTTAGGGAGAATAATGGAGGAAGAATGTGGGTCGAGGTGAGCCCAGCGTATGATGGAAACAGTGATGTAAATGACTAGGAAGACTTAAGACCCCTGGGTAATGAGAGGCAGCCTTGAAGGAGTTTTTTTGAGACCCACAGCTCAATATTTAATTTTGCTGATCAACTGATCAAGCTGATCAGTCAACTAGTTAACCGCAGATCTGACATCAGTTATGATCAATACGAACATGGTTTTGTTTTCTTTGTTTATTATTCTTTACATTTATTGTATTATCTCGAATTGTTTTATGGTTCGAATTTCAATTCCGTTTGTTGCCTGCTTGGCAATAGTGCTTTTTCTTCATGTTGTTTGTTCATTTGGCCGTCCATAAGTTGCTTTTGGCATGATCGCCCTTTGACCCGCTGCCACAGTGCAGCGTGTGCATGAAATGTAAACACTAGGTGTAGTTTAATATAGTACTAAGTAGAAGATATCCGGAAATGAATAACTTTAAAAAGGCACTGTGATTGTTTTGTTGAGAATGGGTTGAGAACTGTTGACAAATATGGCAAAGTATTCCGGTTATTTCTGTTTACCATTCTTCTTTTGGTTATCAAACATCATATGTTTGCTCTCAGCTGTATCGTCGCAACCAGCTTTCCCTTTCAAAAATACTTCACTTTCTTGGGAGCAGCGACTAGATGATTTAGTTTCCCGTCTAGAGGTGCCAGACATCGTGCTGCAGCTGACCCGTGGTGGAGCAGGACCCAACGGCCCAGCTCCTGCCATCACACGGTTAGGTATCGGTCCATATAACTGGAACACGGAGTGTATTCATGGAGACGGTGAAGCCGGAAATGCAACATCTTTCCCACAGGCGTTGGGCCTGGCAGCCACATTTGAGTAAGAGTTTAATCGAATATGTTAATAACTAATATATAATAAATTTGATAGGCCTATTTTAACAATAATATTTAATTTCAAATTCTGTAAAATTGAAACAGATATGGTTATGATGGTTATGATGACTATGATGACTGAGGCCTGATTAACTAAATTAAGCACACATCTGACATTTGACAAAAATTATGTGGTCAATAATTGGGGCGCTTGTACTTAATAAAAAAAAAAATTCAAATCTGACATCTTCGGTCATGCTGTTTGGTATTTGTCAAAAAATACAGGTCTAAGTCAATACGAACACGATTTTTTTATTTGGTTTTTATTTGTTAACACTAATTGTATATCTCAAATAATTTTATAGTTCAAATTATTTTAATTCCATTTGTTGCCTGCTTGGCAATAGTGGTTTATGTAAAGTTCATTTGGCCGTCCATAAGAAAATGCCAAGAAGGGAAACAGTACACTTGGCTTCTCCGTCGTAACCTGAGGAGTGTCCACCCTCAATCAACATGATCAAGGAACAATCCTACAGCTTTTTTACAGGACATAAATGCACACCCCACTCTTGAATACGCCTTAATCGTCATGGTCACCCACTTTATAAAGATGGATGTGTCTAAAATTTAATTGTACAGAGACTGACATATACTAGTTAGATTTGTGATGGCCAATTACCACCCCTGGCATAGTGTGAGCCGAATGCCCAGTGACCTGCAGTTGGCAATCTCTTTAATTGATCGACGACATGCACAGAGCAAAGTTATGCTTTACAGAGTTGTTAATGGACTGGCCACCATCCCAACCAGACATGCCAGACTGCTGCATCTTCTGCTATCTAGTGAGTCAATCAGAGGTCCATATGTCCAGTTCTGTCATCTCCAGTTCCGACACTGTCAACAGAGCTTCTTGTCAAGTATCATCTGGTGGAACTCTCTCCCTGCCTCAGTCATACAGGCGCAATCCCATGCAATCTTCAGATGCCGGCTGAAGCCTGGTCCCTCCGCTATATTGGTCATGTTTGTTTTTACTTGCACTTCAACCTCATTACCACGTGTTCCCTTGCAGAACCTTTGCACATATGACAATCCTTGGGAGCATCCAGCTTCTAAGTAAGAGGCCTATACTCACCGGATGACAATGATGATGATCGGTGGTGCCTGTAAATAAACTCAGGAATTTCACTTTCAGGCTCTAGTTCAAATGGAGGAAGTGTCCATGCTAATTGTTAGGCCATGGGGATGGATAGGGTGTTGAATTTGTTTTCTGTTCTACCTCTATGGAGACCTAATTTTCAAAGTGTGATGTCACATACAAACTATTACTGTATGATAATACCGTCAACTCCCATCTTAAGATGAATCCTGTCTAACTAAACAAAAACAAATTATGGCTTGCTTCATATGGTTTTCATTTTTTATTAAACTTTTACTCTTTGCAGTGTGAATGCAATTTATGAAGTAGCCAAGGCGACTAGTGAGGAGGTTCGAGCCAAGTATAACAACTTAACACACCATGGTATCTACCGTGATCATGGTGGGTTAAGTTGTTTCAGCCCAGTTGTCAACATAATGAGACACCCTCTATGGGGGCGTAATCAGGTATTAACTTCACCATTGCTTGACAACTAAAAGTAAATGATGTAGGTAGATAGTTAGTACTTATTTGTATGCAGTTACTTGTACCTTTTGAACACTGTTGAAACTAAAAAAGGACACAAGTTTGAAACATTTGGTAGTTTGTCTTTTATCATTTAGTGGAGTTGTATTTAAAACTTGTCTTGGTAGTAACTAAAAAAACTTATGTTGTTTTCCATGTAATGTGCTTGCTTTGTAAAGGCCTACTCGATCAAGTAAACAGCTTATTATGGTTTGAGGCCTTTCGACCATGGAAAAGCCTGAACTAAGGCAGAAAAGAATGATAGACAATCGCAAATCTGCTGAAACGCTGGAAAAACACCATCTAAAATCACATTTGATTACCCTCTTATAGCTTACAAAATGAAGAAATAACATGTTTGTAAAATTCTCTAGCATTAGAATCAGAAATAACAATGACACTTTTCTCTGTAATGATATTTAGGAAACATATGGCGAGGATCCATTCTTGACTGGAGAAGCAGCCAAGGCGTTTATTGATGGACTACGAGGCACAGATGAGCGGATACTACGCACTAGTGCTGGATGTAAACACTTTGATGTACACAGTGGACCAGAAGATATCCCTTCCTCAAGATTCACATTCAATGCTGTGGTATGATATGACAATTCAAACTTGACTTTAATTTACTTTGGGGCCCTGCATACATGTAAACTTGAGTCCTTGATTCTAATTGGTTGATCTGTAGCAACAAAAGTGTGATATTGAACCAGATATACCTTAAGGCATTGTTGTCATCACACCCCATATCAGGGCAGACCGGATATTCTTTCTAAATTAGTCTGTTTTCTGATTTTGTTGCCCTTCAAAAAACCAGAAAATTTGACATTTAAAATGAGGCCGGAAAAGTCTTTTAAAGCCTACACCTGGGCCCAAATTTTCGTGCTAACTGTAGCAGAAAATTTGCTAAAAGCATAAGCGTATTTCATAGGTAAGCAAGAAAATTAGGTAGCCATCTTGCGCGTTCACCATGGATTTGCGTAGTACGCCATTCATTTTCATACAGAAAGCACCGGAGGGTTAGCATGCCTTTTCGTGTGCTTACGGTTAGCAGCGCTATTAAATGGAAATTGCACAGTAAGCACAAAATCGGCCATTAGAATGTTCTTACATTTTTTCCAAAGACCAAACCAATATCATGCCTGGATAACAAACATTATCGCAAACATTTATAAGAGTTTCCCACTGTAACATCTGCATTTTTCTAAATTCACGGAAAGAATAGAGTACAGAACAATTTCTAGTCATAAGGAAGAACCTCCTTTCATTTTTTCAACAACATGGATGAAGTTCCTTCTATTTCCCTGATGGTTGTATTGCCAGTGGCGTAACTAGACATTTTCATTTGGGGGGGGGGGCAAGTGGGGGCAA
>CM021533.1:8026951-8041362 GCA_010994315.2 Pisaster ochraceus
CAAACTGTTCATGGTTGTTTTCACTGCATGACTAGTTATGTCAGGCCTAAAATCGAGCGGAGGCAGTGGAGGCCATGGCCTCTGTTGCCCTGGTCGTGGTCTTGGTGCCCTTCCAGAAGTTTCCCCTAGCCTTTAGCATTTTCCAATGGAATATGAAAATGGAATTCTAGGACTGTTAGGACACGTTATTACTAGTTGGTTTAATATGTAAACTACTAGCCTAGAGGATGAATTTGACTCTTCAATGATTCCTCTGATGGTTGAATGAGAAGAGTTGGTTTTATCTTGAAGTAGTCAATGAGGAGGAACAGCTTGTCTCATTAACATTGCACAAACTCACACGTTAGAAACAAGCCATCAAGTTGAATTGAAACTGGAATCAGTTATGCCAACTCATGCTGCTTCTTACTGAAAAGGATTGGTTTTAGAACAATAGATTTTTTATATGTCGAGGACAGTTCTGAAGTCCTGTTAATGTTACAATTGTTATAATGGCCTACTGGTTGAATGGTTTCTGACCGGCATCCCCCCAAAAGATATTGACAGAATAGGAAGACCGCCAAAATACAGTACATGTACATGTAGGGCTAGATAGCTCAGATGGTACTTGTGTAGAGCGCCGGTACGTTAATCCAGAGGTCACAGGTTCAAGTTTCGCTCCAGTCAATTTTTCTTTGTTCAACCCAAAATTATTTAAGATTTACCCAGTCAGTTTCCTGGTGGTTTATTTACTTGAGAATTGTCGTACATGTAACTATTACACCTCCCACTTGAAATCTCCTATTCTTCACCATGAGTGTATTACTCATTGCTCTGGCGCCCTCTATTGTTATTCCAGTGAAGGGACCAATCATAGAGTTGTAATCTTGTAAGAACTAGAGGGCGGACTCGTCATGCAGGGCCTGTAAGGAGAAACATGTTGTAATTGTTCATGGGCAATATTGAATATGAAATGATGTGCAAGCTTAACACGCGATACACTATGTTGTCTGCCAAGTAAATTTTCTCTTTTTTTCAGTCAGTAGTATGACATAAATAGCAAATATACAGTTTCTTTTGAATATTATTGATTTATTTCAGGAGAGAATATTTTTTGACAACAGTTTTATCTATTCACCAGTGATCGAACACCATCAATAAATATATTTCAATGCCTTCATAAAAAAAAGTATTTTAATTACTCGACAACAAAAGAAACAGTTGTGGATATATCACTAAAGAAAACTGTCAAATTGAAAAGGGAGACTACTTAAATTTTATGTAGTAATATTTTTTAATTAAGAAGCATCCATAAATAAATAAACAATATGAGTATATAAAGAAGCAATGAACATTATGAATTAAATTAGAACTGAATCATTATAAAAATACCATTAAATATTGTCACTCCCTCAAAAAAATGGAAAAAAAACCAAACTCAAAACATGTTTACATTTCTTCAAGGTAATTCATTTATACTTTATTTTTGTTTCAACTTTAGTTGTTAATTTGTGGAATACTGTACATGTACGTGCTGAACAATAACATACAAGGATTTAGAACCCCCAAGTCCCAAATTTTCTTTTGAAAATTTACGTACGTGTATAGTGTACTGTACATTTGTTAATAGACCCTTTCAATGAAATATGCTAATTACCTTTTTGCGTACATACACTCTTGGTTGGCAAATGCCGTAGAGTTGTGCACTATGCAGACGCATAAACGCGTGCGCATCGCGCCACCATCAGTCCAATACAAAAAGGCGCGATGTGTTCTCATTTTGCCAACCTTTTTGCCATTTGTGTAGCTACATTACACATTCCCATTTCTCAGTGTTTAATTAAATATAAGTGTCACAATTTGAAAGATTTCTTAAGAGATCAGACAAATTTGAATTAGTACCAGCTAGTGATGACCATGGGCAGATGGGCAGTATGCAAAGCTACACATTTAAGTACACTATAGTTTGATTATCAATTAATTTTTCAAGTTGCAAGATGTTCCACACATCCACCATTCTTTAGCCATGCAACAAAACTTGTTTTGTTCAGCTTGTAACGCTTAGATGCTTGTTTTTCTCATCCATTGCTATGAAGAACTGTCCAAACAAGTATGATGATGAGTAGACTGTCAAGGTCATCTTCATCTTTACATGTCTTTAACAATCTTGGAATTCTTGGCAAACACTTCATGTAAACTGTATAAACCAGATACCTTGATGGTTTCCATCATCTCAAGCTGCACCTTCCCTACCACCGTATGCGAAGATGTTATTGCCTTGGTTCAGGAATTACCTGCTAAACTAAATCATCTCCTACAATTAAGCAATGTACAACAAACCTTGACATAAGGACACTTGTCACCTGTCACATACTTTGGAACATTTCCAAAGATTCATGTATAGTTTACAAATATTTGTAATAACCTTTCCAGGAGTCCCTCCATTTTTGTTGTTGTATTTCACTGTCTTAAAAATGAGACCACACAGAAAAATATACACTCTAAAAGTGTATCCAGTTCTTGTCGGGTGACCCGTATCCAGTTCTTATCGGCTGATCCATCTGGGTCCACCTGAAAGTGTCCGGGTCAGAAGTGACCTGTATCCAGTTCTTACCGGCTGACCCATTTCTGGGTCCGTATCACCTGAAAGTATCCGAGTCAGAAGTAACTTGTATCCAGTTCTTATCGGCTGACCCATTTCTGGGTCGTATTGGAGTAATAATGACCCAGAAATGGGTCAAACTGATGAAGAATCCAAGTTAAAATCCAATTTGTTAAAAACCAGTTTCTGAATCAGCCTGGGGCCCACAATCCCGGTCAATTCTGACCGGGATTTTTTACAAGGTATTGTGTATTGCATGTATGTACATTGTATACATGTACAGTACATGTACATTGTGTACGTGTAGGTGATAAAAGTTAATTGGCATAAGAACATCATTTCGCTTGTACCCGTATGCACCATTGTGCGATGAGCACCATGTGGCAAGAGGCCTGTTTTGATTTAAACTAACCTGTCAGTACATGCCACTAGCTCTGTGGTTTAATGGTTAAGACATGTGCTCAGAGTGGGGTGTTCGAATCCCACTTGAGTAGCTTGTGTTCATTTTCTTTAACTGAAGACTTGGAGAGCACACAATGCTTAGTGTAAGGGTAAAACTTGAAGAGAAATTCTTTAGTGGTGACAAAAACTCTTTTTAATTAATAAAAAAAAATGTAAGTTATTAATGAGTGATTAAATTTTGTAACAACTGCCTTCAGACTGTTACTATGTGAAGTTTTACTTAATGTTATGAGGGAATTTTAACTGCTAAGTTGACATCAACAACTTTATGCAGCTAAACAAAAATTATGAAAATCCAAATTCAAAAGACATGTATTGCAAAAGACTTAATGCGAAGAAATTGTATTGCAAAACACGTATGCAAACATTGATGCAAAAACATGTAATGCAAAATGCACGTACTACAAAAGCCCCATAATATGAGGTATTCGTAATGCAAAGTACATCATGATCCTTTCCTCCTTTCCTAGACAGTAATTCTAGAACAAATCATCACACTTATTTTGAACTTGAAGAGTACATTATACACCACTCTCCATAAGTTCTGAAAAACAAATTCTGCTAAAGTAAACCAATTGATTTGAAGGTTTTTCATTGGTTTTGGGTCAGGCTGTTCATTCTCTATTGTTAGTAAGTTGTATACATGTAGGTACATTCCTGGCATTGTAAGGGGTAGGCCTACATAATGGGATTTAATTGAGTTGTCTGTCCATAGAGATACTAAGAAGGTTATAAATATATACACACATACTTGAAGGAAAATTTTCAGTCATCAAATGTATGGGATATTGATTGAGTCAAATGTATGGGATATTGATTGAGTCAAATGTTTGGGATATTGATTGAGTCGTATGTACAGTGTATGAGATATTTAATAAGTCATCAGGTGGATAGCTGTATGTTATTGTTGTGTACATACATGTCAAATGTATTATCCCAAATGTATGACTTAGTTTTGCAAAAAGTGTACATTGCAGCTCTCTCACTACCTTATGATTCATCTTACATTCACAGTGATGTTTACAATTGCATAACTGCAATCTGGCCCATGAACAAAATGGCAACCGCTGCACAATCAGGCAGGCCTGGGCAAATAGCAAGGTCTGCCCTGTATAGTTCTTATGTAATAAACTCTGTCTGTTTAAATGCATTGCAGCACCCTCTATGTTAAATGTTGTTTAGTTTATATTATGATTTTTTTTCACAAAATTTGAAGCTTTTGCAGAACCTTCTGAACAACTTGTTAAAGTCTCCCATGGTTTGTTGTCAATTTTTTGTTTAATTTGTTGTCTTGTTTCTTTTTTATTTATTTCATTTTGCATTAGGCATCAGCCTTACTGTAGAACAATGGGAAAAACTGAAAGATGCCATCGAGGATATCAGCGACAGTGTCCGAGAACTCAGCTAGTTGCTTACATTGCCAAAACCCGTTAAGCTGCACTATGGATAGTTTATAACTGAATCCTCACACCTAGTCTTTTTCATGAATAACAAAGCAGATATCCAGGAAATCCTGGGAAATGTAAAACCCAGACTAAGCCCATTGTTCGTTTCACATTTGCTGCAATTTTTTCTGGAGCAATGAAGACGGTGTATGTACCTGGGGTTGTCTTACTCAACCTTGCTCCCAAGCAGGGGTTAGATGTTTCCAAGGAGATTGCCATGGCAATTTGTAATTCAAGTGTTAAAAATACGTCAAAAATCCCCCTAGAATATCCCAGGAAATTTTTCTAGTGTGAAAAGTGATGTTGATGGATTGCCTGTTATGGGAACATCATGGCTTTGTAAAAAAAAATGGAGCTGATTCTTGAACAAGTTTTTATATACAATGTATTTTGTATAGAGAGAAACCTCCTTTTTTAAAAATCTTATGTCTATGTAGCATAAAAGTAATGTAAATTGAAAGTTAAATTCAATTTCTTTATTAGAGCTGCTTACGGGGACTTACAAAGTTCAAGCCAGAGGGGACTTTTGTAAGCTGCATGTCTTGGATCATGGGAAATATGGGAAAATGTAAGCATTACATGTTAACAATTTCAGTTTCTATTGATGCTGAATTTCTCAAAAGCATCCAAGTACGATTTGAAGTTTACTACCGTGTATGAAGTAAAGAGTTGAGTAAGTTTACTGGTGACATTCGAGTGAATTGAGAAGTGTTGGTGCTGAGAGGAACTGGTGTGGAGATAGACTACATGACTTGAGCAGAATGTTGGACCTAGGCGGAAGTGTTGTACGTTGTGTATCATCAATTCCATTGAGACTTGATGATAATACTACCACCCGTTCATTTCAGCCACTAACCTTCTAGCCAACTTTCAACAATTTCACTGCATTGCTGATTCTAATAAAAAAAAAACTAAATTATAATTGTGTGTCGAGTTAGTTTATTCTGACTCCAAAACAAATCTTGTGAAGTAAAATGAACCGATGCCCAATATTATGCACCATCACCATTTTGCTTAATTATCGTAACTATACATGTAGCATATTGTTTTGGGAAGTCCAATAATTCTCCCTGTTAGTGTTAACCCTCTGAAATAATTTCAATTGATTAGTTGTTGGGATGATTATGTAATTAAAGTAAATTTGGTGCTTTACGTAGGCCTATAAGTCCGTGCACACAAGGGGACATTTCCTTGGATTTGCCCTAAAATGAAGTTCCGGGTCAGGTGTCATTGTTTTAATCAAGAGTGGTCTTCTTGGCTTGCACAGCGAAACGTGAAGGGAAGGACAGCATTAAGTTTTGAAAGAGTAGACTAATTGGAGACTTTGGAACGCTAGTTGGCAGCAGACTTACCAGGTAGATTTCCATTGTTTGCGTAGTTCTGAGCATGCGCACATTATTGATAACAATAAATTTAACTGGTAAGTCTGCTGCCACCTAGCGTCCCAAGTTTCAAAGGACACACCATATCAATTAAATTCTTACTCATTTTTATAAAAATTAAAATTAAAAAGGAAAAAAGTTCGTTTTGTCAGTGATTTGGGGGTTATTTGACAAAGGCGCGTTCCGATTGTGGCAATCGAGACAAATCAAAGCGGCAATGAATAGTAAACGGTGGTGAATTACTAGTTAGCATTACCGGCGAATCACAAGAAATGCGCTTGTGTTTTTTCACGACTCCTGAATCCGCGACCTATTTACATTGAAATGCACTGCGCAGGAATAAATTGTTTTGCGCACAATGTTCTGCAAGCAAGTCTCGTTTTTTGTGTTTACGAAGTAACGGATAAATTTAGGAATTCAATTAATAACTCATCAATGTCAAAGACTGGAAAAATTACTGTGGATGCGTAGAGCAGTGTAGTGTGTTATACGATCTCAATAGTCCGCATATCTCACAATCTTCTTGATATACATGTACTCCCCAAATCGATGAGCGTTAAAGTAATAACTCAACAATGATTGATTCTCAAAGATTGATAGAATTGCATTGGAACTGTCAGTCTGAAGTACCCAAAACAAAACCTCCGGCAAGTTTAGTGAGAAATCGAGATGATGCAAGGTAGCCTTTACTTTTGACTTGGACGAGCGACATTTTCAAGACGACTCATCTTGAGATATTGCCGTACTCTTGCCCAACACCCGACGCATGTGACCTACCATTTCGACATCAGAAGAAAAACTTACTTGCATGTCTGTCAAAACATCAATGTTGAGGTATACAGCTACTGGAAATATCTTCAAGCCCTCTCCATCCTCCGATGGATCATGCAAATTTGATTTTAAAGCAGTTTTTGTTTTGTGAAGTGATGCTGACGTGCTTAATATACGTGTGGAGGCTATAACCTTGAAAACCGTTTGTGGTTTGTCGGGTGTAACGCACAGAAGTTAAAGTAATATCCATGTTTGAAGTACTATTTTGTCTTTTACTATAAGATTTCGTTTGTAATAGAACTTTCCTCTGATTATCCACAATGCGCAAAGGCCAACTTTCAACCACATTATAATCCAGCATGAAAATACATCGACAAATGGTTACAGTTACACGACCACTACCCAGTACAGGCAGAATATAGACTGTACCGTCACAAATAATTCACTATACATGTACATGTTGTACATGTAATTTGGTACAACCATGTAGCTAAGTAACTCGGCTGTATTACTAAACAAACCTACATGTATATTTTCTTTGTATTTACAAACATTTTTATATTACAGGGATATGCGTCATTTATTTTCAATATTAATGAACGGTTGTTTCTGCAGCCTTTAATAGTTGTCCCTGTGTAGTGTTTGTTTGCAGTCTTCAAGTTGTTCACGACTCATGTTTTACACCCTAACAAAACAATTGTCCCTCCCTGGTTAAATATATCATAATGGTTAAGTTTGTAAAAGTGTCTCATTTTCTACGTCTGTGAATAATGGTGTTCTGAAGGTAGGATAGCTGAAGGATACATATTAGGTTTTAAGAGCCAATCGTTGACATCAACAGATGTGTCTGACACTGTGGCTATTTACCGATGCATGACATAATCAAAAAGAAGATGAATTGCATGAATTAATAACGTCCCATTTCGTTTTATCATTGAACATTAAATGGTCGTCAGTACAGACACACTAAAGTCGGAACGTAGACAGCCTTGGTTTATTAACTACAAATTCGTCGCCTTGAAATATTCTTGCCTGGTAGATTCTTGCCAGCTATTTGCACTTCTTGTTATATATAATGAATGACTGTTCTGGGCTGGATCACATCATGTTCAGTACACTTTGTCTATACTTGCTTTGTGCTTTAATTATGTAATTAGGAATTTAGAAACAAATTGCCGCCTCAGGACTGTCAGGCCATTCATACAGGTTGTACAGATTTCATAAAATTGGTTTTGCATATTTTGGAACCTGGTAAAAGGAGTGAATCGATCAAGAGTGGTCCCCAAAATAATTGTTCGGCAAAAAGAAACAGACACTCTCCAAGAAAAACGTTTATTTATTTATCAAATTTATGCGCATTTTATTCAACTGAACCATTTCGGAAATGGAATTCCAGTTAACGACCTTATAGCACTGAGTAGGCCACGCGGGATAAACTGTATCTTCTCGTCCCGTTCCCACCCCGTGGGTCTAAGAGAGCTCTCCAGAGTAGTTGCTGGAGATTACAATTCCGAAAAGTTCTCCATAAAAACGCAAGTCAAATTTGAGTAATTATCTACCAAACATTTTGTGAGATAGTCGACAGCGATCGAGCACTGTTTCAGCTGTGATACGTCGGCTCGTTACATTTTGTTTGAATTATCCGGGCACGAACACCTTGGTGATCCAAATTCGCCAATCACAACCTAGGTCATAGGAATAATTTGACGCCCAAAATAAACATGCGGCGCCCATGCCTCGGTCAAGTAAGGAAGACTCCGTGATAAATCCGAAGTGTTTTTTCATTTAAAATCTGTCAAAGCTGAGAAAGCACAACTTATCACAAATAAGTGTGTTATATGCGCAATTTGTATTTGTGTGTTTGGGCAGAATATACTTCGCATTCTCAAAAATTGCGCACAACATAGTTTTTAGCAAACTTTGAATGTTGTGCAAATTTGACTATATTTTTTGTGTGTAGAACTATGGTGTATGGTGTATGGTGTATGGTGTTAACATGTTTACAATAATCATATATCTTTAAAAAGTAGACATACGGGGGTAGGAACGAAACTCCCTTTCCAGGCCTCTTTTCATTTACACCGCATGGCCTAGAGCCGACGAAATGTTAGTCTGCTTCTAGTAGTCTGTTTGACATCACAATGATTAGAAATGTTTCTTTTGTGTTTATTTGTTGGTTAAAGTATCATTTTGATGTTTCATAAACAGTTTGTTGTTTTGAACACGGCGTATAAACTAGGCAGACCTGTGAGTTGCAACCCCTTCATCTTCCCAAAGGGAATGCCTTTGTGTGTTGATCTCCACCTGAGGATGATCGACTGGATGAAGTTGCTGAATGAATTTATGCAAAAAGGCATTACTCATTAAACGCTACGTTTTCCTTTTATCTGCAAAGACGTTCATAAACCATTATGCTTGTACTTCACTCAGTATCTAGTTGCGGCTGAACGTAACGCTTCGACTAAAACTAAATAATGAATTGGTCTTAGCTCTCAGGCCTTACTTACACCGTTCTCAGATCACAGAATTGTGCCGTCTCTAACGGGGGTCCTGCCAGTAGGGCTTATCGTTTATCAAAGTCATGGGAAGCATTTTGCCAGACGGTCACTTTATGGCAGTTGTTTTCGTTTTTTCCCTTCCCTGCGTGGGCTGGCAGTAAGAGCTTTGCCTTCCAACGAGATTCTACACTGAGAACATTGTATAGGATGATAGATAAATCAAGTGAAATGTTTATGTAAAGTCATCAGAAGTTAGCCCCCCCCCATGATATATATGTATTATGCTAGTTTTTCGAAAAAAAGTTTAAATAGGCAGATTCTATGTAATTTATGAAAAAGATTGCACCGGGATATCCATTATATTAAGGCAATTGCCAAGGCAATTGCCTTAATATAATGGATATCCCGGTGCAATCTTTTTGCTGGGTCTAAATAAATTATTCTATATTAAAAAAAACGTACGTTTATCTAAAATGTATAAGCTTGCCCTCAAACAATGCCAAAATCCACTCTTGGTAAGGGGTTACAAGAAGAAAGCATGTAAGATCACCCCCCCCCCCCAACACCCGATGGTTAAAGCATTCAAAGATCGTACTTATTATTGGAAGCAGACTAATAGGACGATAAGTAGTTGATTCAGAACGCTCTACAGCACCCTCATTAAGACAGGGACGACAGATGCCACTTTCGAAGATGAAGGAAACGCCGAGTCTGCCATCAAGCACATTATTTAATAGCTTGGCGTGAATAGGTGAAAGTTCTTGGGAACACATTTTCAAAACATTTGCAGGAATTCCACCAGGGCCAGTAGGCTTGGAAGCGTCCAGGAATGAAAAATCAGTGGATGTACGGAATGGAGAGGCAGGAATTGTGAAGTCATTGAGTGTGGAGTTGGATACAAAGTAGTTAGCAAGAAGTATTTGGAGAACTTGAGGAGAAGTAAGAACTTTGGGTCAATGAAAGAGAGGAGGATTTGAGGAGTTGCATGCGGGTATACACTTATTATTGGCTGCGTTGTAATTGAACCAGCAACAGAGTACATAAATTGCAGCTTAGCATCTTCTGAAACTCTCTCACATTATAGTATTCGAGCTTCATTGAAAAATCGCGTACTATCCTAAGTTTCTGCATGATAACTTCTTTAAAAAGAAGAAAAGGGGGATGTAAATCTCCACATGGTTAATCCATTGGAATAACTGGTCTGCTGCCAAGTCAGGACCAGGGGCCGATTTCACAAAGAGCTAAGATTGATCGTAACTGCAAACCAATCGTAGTTGCTTAGTAAAGTGTGATGTCACAATGTAAATCACTATGGTGATACTGACAATTTGTCTTAAGATGGATTTTATTGCTTTGTGAAATCGACCCCAGGACTTAGAATCGATGACCCGGACACATCAGTGTGACATCATCGAAAACCTTCCAGGTCGGCCTTTCTAAACTAAAAAACAGTACGATGAAAAGACTGGGAGATGACTATGACACAGAAACTAAGACAATTGAGTGATCTGAGTTACCAAACCCTGGGGGCAACACCTTGGCACCTCAGTCTCCTGATCTGGGTTAGAACACAAAAAGGGTCCAGCAGGTATCAACCATCGGAAGCACGATCCGGAATGTGAGTAGGTGATGAGACGATCTGAGTTGGATCCTATGGGAGTTGGAAAAATGTGCTGCAGTATCAAAAATGTCTTTATTTACGAGAATGGGTCAGTATACAGCCACTCCTTTGTTGTGAAAGTTAAAGTTGAACTTTGTCGTTCCTACGAATTAATATTTGGTTACCTCGAAGTAACATTTAGAGGGAACAAAATAAGTTATTTTGTTGGAGCGAAATATTATTTTGAGGGAACAAAGTTACATTTTGAGGGAATGAAATAAGATATTATTTCGTGGTAAATTATTGCGTTCCCACGAAACAATATTTCTTTGCCTCGAAATACTGTTTAGCTACCACGAAATATTATTTTGTTTCCTCGAAATACTATTTCGTTCAGCAGCAAAACAAAACAAAACAAAACAAAACTAAGAAACACATTAGCTGTTAGTTGTGCGACGATCTTGTAATGACACTTGGATATTAAATGGCATATTAAGGCCTCTGTAACCGTTCAATTAAACACTATTTCGTGCAAAATAATAGTTTATTTTGGTCCCTCGAAATGTTATTCCGTTCCCTCTGAATAATATTTCGTTTGCACCAAATAACTTGTTTTGTTCCTTCAAAATGTTATTTATTACTTGGATTACTTGGAAACAAGCATTCGACATTATTACCGGTACCGATCGGAGAGGTAGGGAGAGGTAAACAATTTGAAAAGGTTTAAAAATATTAATATTGTTTCATTCCATCGAAATATTATTTTATTATCACAGATTTTTTTTAAATTGTGTTCCCTCAAATCGTAGTTCATTCCCCCGAAATCATTTTGATCCCACAATGTGCTATTTAGTTCCCTCGAAATCATTTTACTCCCCAAAATATAATTTATTCCCTCGAAATACTATTTTGTCCCTCAAAATATTATTTTGTTCCCTCTAAATATTATTTCATTCCCTCAAAATATTAGTTCGAGGGAGCGAAATAAGTTATCTTAGGCAATGAAAGTTTATTTCGAGGGGACGCAAGATTATTATTTCGTTCCCTCGAAATATTATTTTGTTATCTCGAAATATTATTGCGAGGGAACGAAGTTCGAAGTTAGAATAAAATAATTTAGCTTGTACAGAGTCCTTGATGTGCCAAGAGAATATCTAGGATATTAAAGCCGTTGATTTAGTGTATCTTTTCCGAATTCTCTTACAACTATATCAGGTTGTATTTCACTGACTTAATTGAGCGAAGCCAATTAAACAACGCCCAGAAGAATGATTGACAGCCCTTGTGTTGCCAAGAATGCGTCTTATCTTTTTCCCTATTAAATTGTTATACAGTTTTTTTCTTCGTTCACCGAGAGATTAAGACTATAAAGAATTCCGTTATCAGCCCTTCTCTTCTCACTCTACTTGAGACTATAATGCAACTTCAATTTAATTTACCCCCCCCCAAAAAAAAATAGACACACAACAGCAACAACAACAACAAAACTAAACTAAACAAAGACACACATTAAAAGGCTGTTGGTTGTACGGCAATCTTGTAATGATACTTGGATATTAATAGGCGTATCAAGACATTCGTTGCCGTTCAATTATTTCGAGGTAACAACATATATTATTTCGAACCTTTTTGTTATTTTGAGGGAACGAAATAATTTTGATTTTTATTATTTTACTTTTTACCCTTTCGATTTGTTTTACTTGTTCCTCAAGGGACTCCGTACTATCCTACTTTTAGACCCATAATATAGCTCTTTCTGAGCGCCGACATGACGTCGCCTGGGAACCCATTAAAACGTTTTTAACGCCCACCCAAAAAATTTCAAATTACAAACAATCTCCCTTGACCACCCGATAATTTCCAAGGTGACTTCTTGCCAGACACAGCTTGACAGACCTACATAATGCAACAATATGCACAAGCACCCGATTTCTTGAGAATGTCACTGAATTCTATTGTGTGTAAAAAGGACCCAATAATCCACATACATGTACAGGGTTTCATGTTTTTATGTCAGTTTGACTAAAATAATTGTACATTATTATGGATAAGCCCCAAACTCAAGTACTGAACGAAACGAGACACCAATTTATTTGTAAAAAGCCTTCAACACTTTCTTCTTTTATTGCCCCTTTTCCAAAAGTCAGATTTGTTCTTGTTTCCTTGCAGGTGTGTAACGTTGCGGGGGGGGGGGGTATTCGTTAAGCGTTAAGTGTTGTGCCCTATTACAGGTAAGGGAGGTAAGGGCCAGTTTAAGTTCCTTTTGTGAAAGTCTGACTTCCTTTAACCATGCAAAGAATGCGTGTTAGCACTTTGGCAGAGTTGCTTATCTCGAAGTCAATTAATGTGTGACTAGTATAGAAGGATGTACGTCGAAGAAAAAACTTAAAGGTACAAGCAATTGGGTTGTTACTTGGGCGAAAGAAATGGACTGTTTAATTTCCCTAAATGAGTGTATTTATGAATCGGATTATTAAATACGCTAGTCGTGCATTTCATCAATTAC
The DNA here is from genome assembly GCA_010994315.2 of Pisaster ochraceus. NCBI lineage: Eukaryota > Metazoa > Echinodermata > Asteroidea > Forcipulatida > Asteriidae > Pisaster > Pisaster ochraceus. The sequence goes on from CM021533.1 coordinate 8,040,197, forward strand.
CTATCACCAGTGGATACTTGCTACGTGTCGGGGTTCATTTGTACAGCTTTCATATAAAGTGGGTTACAGGTTTGGCTTACTTTGTTTCGTTTATTTTCTATTAAGTTCGCCCAAAGGTAAAATTCACTCTTGTAAAAGGGCATGAAAATAACTCTTGGGAGCTAAGGGTAGGAATTGATATTCTTCTTAAAACAGTCCAGATTGTATGATGGAGGGAAACATGCACCAAACATAGATTTCCAAAGAGATGTAGTGCGTGGAGTAAAGCTGTCGGAATGGCTCTTAATATCTCAGCAGAGCGAGAGTGTATGGATGAGAACAGGGAAGCAGAAAGCCTGATTTCACGCTCAAACATCTTGACAGGACGAACCCTGCAGGTCAAACACTCGTGGCACACTCATGGCATGAAAACATCTGTAGAAAATACAGAGGTTGGCTGGCTACAGACCTACGGTGGGAAAGAGGTTGTAACTTTGATCCAACTTACGCGCCAACTTAAATGTATTTTGTGTACAGCCAGTGTCATAGGAAAATCTGTCCGCCGGAGGTTCTGTCCCCCATTGGAAAATTAACATGGGCTGGAGGAGAATGATTCAAGAAGAAAATTGTTCACAGTTCTCCTGCTAAACTGGCCATATCATTTTTGTTCATGGGTGTGTAAATGCCTACATTGTTTTTGTAGTCAGTGGTTACTCGTTCGCAAACAAGCATAATTGTATAAAGACTAAGTGTCAGAAAGTATACTTCGGGGGTTCCTGTGGCCTGAAAAGCCCTATATTGAAATTATATTAAGCCACATATACATTGCAAGAAGTCATGAACGAATTAGGTCTTTGTAACTTGGGTCCCACTCTTCTTAGCCCGTTTTTATTTTCCTCTCCTTCGGAGTAACGGTCTCCCAGGTGTTTACATCGATGCTCGCTTCATTTATATTAAACTGTTTCCTTTGTCCGACTGGACTCCTGGCCTCTTGGAGTCCGACATCAGAACAAAACAGCCGCCCCCAGTAATATTCGGCTTTAAATAAGTAAGTTTTCAGAGATCTTTAGAATTTATTTATTTGAGATACACTGATTTCCCTTAGTTCTAAAGGGAGGGAATTCCACAATGTGGCAGAAGATTTTCTGAAATGTCTAGCAACTTAACAAACAGTTTAGGTACGCGGA
>CM021533.1:8055181-8065714 GCA_010994315.2 Pisaster ochraceus
GGTGTTGAGCTAACTTCTTATTTACAGGGCTTTCACAACTTAGCTCCTGGTCTAATAGGAAGCCCTTTTCAGTGCTCTCTTTATGTAATTTACTCCTTTGTGTTAGATAATCTACCACTGCGGTAAAGACAAATGCATTGTCTGCTTGTGGAAATACTACAAAAAGCTCATAAAATGTGACTTTATATTCGGAAAATGTTTATCCCAAAAGTCCAGATTTCAAATGGGGGGGGGGGGACACCCTGGGCACGGACATCATTAGGGGCGTGCCTCCGTACCCTCCCCCGTAACGACACCCATACTATTTGCCCTTTTTAAAACTAGCTGTTATCATTGCTCCCGGCATGCTCTCAGATTGTTATTCAGTCATGAGAACACGGTATAGCAGATGAGTTTCTTCTACCTCCAAGCATGAAAGAAGGTATAATGGTGTTTAATTACGGTTTGAAAGGCCTGTTGTTGCTGAACCCGCTGCATCACTAATTAGTCATAAATAATTTGTAGAAAAACGCTTTCTTTTTTTCTAATATCCTTATATCAACGCAAACAAAGAGGGACACATTTCACCGGTCTGAAAAACGTCGTGCAGCCCGTTCAGCAGTGTAAATACTTGCCTGAATGAGTCAATTTTGTATACTGTATTATATTTATATAAAAAGAAAAAGCTTGCGTCCAGAGAAGATTTATAAAAAATAAAAATAAAATAAAAACCCGAACACCCCCCCCCCACAAATATTAGTAGTGATTGATATCTGTAGACTCACAAAAAAGAAAAATAACTTGACGAAGATGTAAAAATATGTTGTTGATGAGCGCGTTTTCCTTTCAAGAGCTACCCTACCGATGAGTGTGTAATTTGATATCATTAAGCTCGCTGCAGAATCCATAATCTAGGTCCCCGGTTGCATTAACCCTTAGCCACACATCTCTTAAATTCAGAAATCCATTCATTTCGTGGCTTTGCACTAACACATTCTAAGTCCTTCAACCCAAATAACACTTAATTATACGGTGGCTCACATTTGCCAATTCCTAGAGAACCTTAATTTTTTTATGTCGTTATTTCGACTGAGTATTGCGATAATCGTCGTTGTAATGCTTTTTGTCGTAGTGTTGCGATATAGCGTCTTAGATCGCCGTAGTACTGCGAAATAGCGCTGTCCCATATTGTATCGTGTTATATTGACGTATTTTACGAAAAAGCGGCGATGTAACGCAAAATTATAGTACTGCGATATATTGCAATACAATGTGGTGATTTTAACACAATAGCACGACGATACAATGCCGTAAAAAAACAAGGGATCCTAGAAAATGGCAAATATGAACCAACATATAATTCAGTGCACAGTTTTTCGTGCATATCCTTTTCTTTATTACAACTTTTCTTGGTACAACTTTTCAGGAATATTACCTATGATTGGCAGAAATCAGTCCGATGACAATAATATTGTCCACACAAAAAAGGAGGGGCAATTCGTTTGAAATGGGTCACTGTACAGTAGGTTTTCCACAAGCCGACTGAGCAGCCTTCTCCATGATTGCTCCGCTCACTTCCCTGGCAAGACGAACGGCACCGGGGCTGACAAGATCATTGCCGATAGTGATAGAAACAACACCGGACGCTTTTGTGAAGCTGGAAAGTCCGTAATGTTTCCTCATAGCACCAGTACCTCCGCTCCTCAGTCAGTAGCCATTTACCCATCCTACAAGAGACTACAAACATTGTCTCACCACTCATTAGTGGCAAAGTCCCTGGATCTGATGCAATCCCAGGGAGACTACGACACGGTGGACCACATCTGTTTCTCAAGCTTTCCCTATCATCTCATAATGTTCTCTTAAAAAATGAAAATGTAGTATAGAAGTCCTTTACTTTGATACCTTTGACAAATGAATATATATAATTTTGTGATGAGGAATACTAAAAAATGTTAAAAAGAAAATTGTAAGTGGAATTTTCTTTTTCTTTTCTTAAACCAAGGATGTGAAACGAAGGAAGTGTGAATTGAATGGGGGGGGGGATTTAATCATAGAATAAAAGAGGCGACCTCGATATTACATAATACGAAAATAATTGGTTAGCAGGGGAGCTTCGTTATCACACCATCATAACACGCCATTGTACATTCTGATTCCTAATCAACAGTAATTATGAACTCAAATAGTAAGTAAACTTGATCCAGTTCTTTTAATTGTTTTAAAGAGGACTTACTAAGATTAAAGCCACAGTTTTTTGATGGAAATATAATAAAAAAACTGAAATATTTACTTCATGTCGTCCAACTTCGGGTAGATGATTTTAATTCCAAGCTCGTATCAATACATCGGGAGGCAAACAAATAGTTGGCAGTATAGGGCGAGAAACCTGTAACTGTTTCCTATCTCGAAACCGAGGCTATGGCAAACAACCTGCGTAATGGCTCCTTAATCTTCGTATGCCTATTGCTATTGTATTCTTTGTTTTTTTAAGTGGTGGATCTCCATTACGATTTTTTATTATTCTTGTGGATTAATGTTTTTATTGTGTTATCGATAGTAACCTCTTGTCAACTGCTTGTATCTTACATACTGTACATTTAGTATTTAACGTATATTTAGTTCAGTAGTTTTAGTCAATTGTGCGTTATGATTTATTACTTTTATTGTTTCTGTGAGGGCTGATTCTGCGGTATTTAAGATCTTTTATTATAACTATTATCATTATCAAGACATTCGTTGCCTCCTGTAAGGCGCCTAGCCAAAAATATTCAAACGTAAATCGATAGAAAGGAAAGGTAAAAACATTCGATTTATAGTTTCTTTGCGTTTTTGTAAATGAGCGAGAAAAGAAAGATGATAGATTCTGGCTCCTTTAGACGTCTGTAATTTATGTACAATAACTACTGTGTTAATAATGTGAATGGCACACTGTGTTCCTCTTTGCATGTCAATACTAATCATTTACAGGTTTGTGCCTTTGCCCGCTGGTAATGTTGTCCCATTTTCATGCACAGCTTCTTCTTTATTTGATGAGAAATCATTGGTGTCTATTTTTGTCTATCATTTCTTAGTGCTTTAAATATGAAAGCTCAATAGTTTTTGACGTGCTGTTACAGGTGGTAAATTTGTAGCAACCTTAATTATTAATTTTTGAAAAGAATTTCCTTTTCTAAGGAACATTAAAACATGACTAAGCATACGCTATGTAGAGCATAGGCTACAAGACGGACTTGCCTTCAATCCATATTAAGTGCAGTCTATTTTCTGAGGATATCCCACAAGTACATCTGCGTAATCATTGTCGTAACTTAATATGTTGAATGCTGAATAAGAAATATGTTACAAATGCATTAATCACTGTGATTTGGCTACAGCTGTCAGGTGGGAAACGGATTCTATTGATAACTTTGATTTTAGTTTGATTCTTGGTCGCCAGGAGTCCTCCACACACCTCATACAATAATCAGCCAAGTTACTTAACACAAGATCATTTACTTCCAAATACAGATTGTTTTGTACATTATTTATGCAATTAAAGTTTCATCTAATCCAAGTGGCTACTTTAATGGGCCGTATAGAAAGGTTAAACTTTTTCTTCGCCATGTAAAGTGGAAAAATGCAGGTTGTGGCTTGAAAGACCCACACCAAATTTACATTAAGTCAAGGTTTAATTTGTTTTTTAACCACACAAATTGGAAAGGTGTCTTTTCTGTCACTCTAGTTCCAATGACGGTTTGTATCTAGACGTACTGTAACAACAACGTCTGGATTACACACTGCAGCGGTGACCTAAGTATCGTTTGGCTGTGATTACGGTGAGCACTTAAAAACTCATTTCTGGTGGCACTCTAAATGAGGTTTTTAGAACAGTAAAATGACAGCCGTCTTGACGGCCAGCCATCCTGGTGCCGAAGAGACTTGATTACTATGTCACACACAAGTGTGGGAGCGCATCACCATGCACGTGGTTGCGTGATAAATTCAAATTTGACGTTGTTGGGTTTTAGCAGAGCAATGGACTGTGCAAGTCTGACATGAATTCGAACTTCCGGGCCCAAGTTGGCCCTAAATAACCATATTCAGTTTATTGCTGTAAAGAGTATAATGGGAAAGTAAACTTTGCCAAAATTATATGAAAGTAATATAAATTTAACAAATACATATTTAAACAAAATAGTAATTATAACAAACAGAGAATGAGACTTGAGCCCTGTTTGCGGTTACTTGTAAACAATTAAGAATTTTGCCCAACTGATGATCATGCTATTATATGAAGCCTATATTGTGGTCGCACAAATTCAGGCGTGATTGGCAAAGGGGGTTTCTAAAAAAAATAAGCGTCCTTGTTCCAAGTTTGTTTGTGTGCTTATGTTGATTTCAACACATTCTTTCTTTTATATTTTTAAAAAATAAACTGTAATCATAACATGTTGCTCCGGGTATTATTATTTTCAATAATTTTGTTTCAAAGAAAATTTGATAACATATACAAATCATTGGAGTGATCGTCGTCATTATTCGCTTTGTTTTGTCGCTTTCGGTCGGCGTGAGACTCGCACAGTATTTGGCCAAACACCAAGGTTTAACACGGACGACGTTGAAGAAGACTCAGACAGAAACATTTGACAAAGGAAATGGTAAATACTCCAAAAATCAAAATATGCCTTTTTTATTATGAACATTTAAATAGAGAGGCAAGTTGATAATTTCGCGACTTTTTAATTAAACCGTCCATCGACAAAACCTCTCAAAATGATAGCTGACTAATGAGTAGGTTGTGACTAGTTGTCTTCGTGAGAAAAGACCTCCCGTTGCTGAATAAGACTGCAAGGCGAGCGTCTCTGTTCAAATTGCATATCACGATTTTTGCGGCAAGATTTTTTTAAAGATTGTATTTCTCTAAACGAATTTGACTGAGGATGATGTTTCAAAACAAACAACATACACTAGCTTTCGCACATGGTCAATGCACTTAACATATTATGTAACATGCATAACTGTTTGGCTAATGTACATGAGATAACATCAGGGTCCTGACATTAATTCCGTTACCGCCCCATCATTGACGAATCCTTTCGTACAATACCTGAAATAAAAGCATAATATTGTAAATTTCTTGAATCAATAAAAATAGCTATCAACAATTTATTCGGATCAAATTTGCAAAAAATAGGACCTTCCATCTGCAATGGGTATTGGTGCACGTCACTCATATCTCTTCGTTTTGTTAGGACCTACGAGTCAGGGGAAATGCTGAGTGTTTCTCTACATACTTGGTGAACAAGGATTGAGCATCTTTAACTAAACCATAAAGTACATGTACACCTCTTCGGAGGAGAGACTTGGGCGGCAGAGTAGAAGGAAAGCTAAGACCAGGGACCACTGGGAACGAATGTGGTTGCCGCATCTAAGGCATAAGGAGGAAATCTGTGTTGGATTCATCGGTGAAGTGGCCTGTTATGTTTTCAGCACTGGAGCGAAACAGGCCAAAGAAGGAGCAGAACATATTGGGTGTTCATACAATCCCAGGTTACCCACAGTGTCGTGTATTGTTACAAAACCCTAGACCCTTTTCAAGTATTGTTATCAATTATGTATGATATTGGGATTTATCAGTACAGTGAAGATTTCGCGAAAAGACAATCAAAGATTATGTATTTTAGGACTGGCTCTGTCCTAGTATTGAAAGATACGAGGGTGGAAAGGGCGTCGCAGCCTATAAACGATTGGAACCCAGTGTTTATTATCTTGGTTACCGTAGTTCTTGTGAAGGTTGAACTAAAGTGTTGTTTGTTTGTTTGTTTGTTTTGTTTTTTTTGTTTTTTTTGGGGGGGGGAGTTCCACTACTGGGTTTCACAATCACAATCACAGAACTACGGTGGCTCACATTTGCCAATAGAGAAACCATGTTTTTTACGGCGATATATCGCCGTAGTACGGCAATATCGCCATACTGTTGCGTTATATCGCCGTATTTATTGCGACATATCACTGTATTTTATTGCGTTATATCGCCGTAATATTGCGATATGTCGCCGTAATATTGCGTTATATCGCCGTACTACTGCCTTAAATTGCCGTACTACTGCCTTATATTGCGGCGATATATTGCGGCGATATATTGCGGCGAAATAACGCAATAGTACGGCGATATATCGCCGTAAAATAAAACATGGTTTCTCTAGGAATTGGCGAATATGAGCCATCGTAGAAATCAGCCATCGTAGAACAGGGAGCCGTAAGTGTAGTGACGGTATAAAATGACTTTGTGTTGTCTGCTTTTTAATACACTGCACCACAACAGTCAAGAGGTCACGCAGCAACATGCTGTGTTTTTCGACCCTGTGGCGCGAGTGTGTGATTCATATTTGTACACTAAGTGCTTAAAGGGAATACGACTATGATTGGTGTGTATGTTAGGAAGTTTGTCTGGGGTGAATTGTTGTACATGATAGCTGTTCCACACACTTAACCCCATTGCCGCTCGTACATATAAAGTTTCACCTGCACTGCTCTGTACATGAATGGGAAATCTTCAGACTGGGAAGCCAGTGTGTGTCATGCAAACACTGGGTATCGCAGTTCATATTAATTAAATTCTAACTGTGCAACTAGCTGGTGTCTGGTCTACGAGCCAGCTAGGGTATAAGACGGCTCCAGACTACTCTGGCCATCTGTCGACAATACGCAGGGTTGCCAATTATGATTCGTTTCAAACTAAAAGATCACCAATTCTCAATTCTCAATTCTCCAGAGAAATAATTCAGTCTGAAATACTTTCAAAATAACGTCAACTCCAAGTTCCACATTTTGCTGATTGCTACAATCGAAATAATCATGTGCATTTTACTTGCACATAATCCCTCGCAAAATTTTAATCTTTCCGTTGTTTTGACTAAAACAAAACCGTCTACTTTAATGAAGGTCTGACAGGTTGGTTTTCCGGTGTGATTTTTTCAAAACACTCTATAAAAACTCCCGGTCATAGTAGGATACTTCTGAACGCTAGGTGGCAGCAGACTTTCCAGGTAAATTTCCACCGTTTACGTCGTTCTGAGCATGCCTACATTTCCAAGAATAATGGATTTCTGCTACCATCCAGAGTCCTCATAAGGCCTCACACCGACCCGAATCTCTGCTCACAAAGGGCCTGACCAATTTCTGTGTTTTAAAGGGGGATTAAGCGTAAGTTTGACCCGGATTGCGGATCATGCTGACCCGGGTCAATTCTGACCCGAGAGTTTTTAGAGTGTAGAATGTGGAAATAATGATTCTTTTAAACTGTATAATTTAGATTGCAACTAATGGTGTACACAATACTGCTGAGGTTGAACATTTCTTTAAAACATGTTTATTTTGCATATAACTTACATGGCATAAAGATGTTCGGGTGGAAACTGAAATGAGTAAAACAAGTAGAGAGCCAACGTCGACGTTTGGAAACAACGAAAACATAATGTTTTCCCCGATCTTCTGTGACTCCGTTGGCTGATTAAGCTTCAATGTTCACAAGTTTATTATTTCATGTGTATGTTGCGGCAAATAGAGTGCGCAGACTGGTCTTCGCTTCATTATTTACGCATGACTCATTGTAGGATGCATTAGATATTTTTGCTCCTGTCTTAGTAAAAATACTTTTAAATCTGTGACAGAGTCAAAGTGTGTCTTTTTACATAATTATTACAAGTCAAACTGACGTATATTAAGGGAAACTTTAATAATAAGGTTCTTGAGTTATTTTGCTTGACAATTTATTCAAATAGGATCTTGAAACAATGAATTTCGTTATGTGAAGGTTCTCTAAAATAGCACTTCAGTAAACAAAGTTACATTAGTCATTACTGTAGGTTAACGTAAGGGAGTTGGCAGCAGTGTTCAGGCATCAGTCTCTTACGGGTGTCCAACAATCCGAAGTAATTACGACATTTGATATTGTTGGCGTAACATAAAGACAAGTGTGGATTGTGTGTAGCTCAGGACAGTTTTGCAAGAGAGGTGGGATCGAGGGATATTATCGGTTGTTTTATTGTCTTGCTCAACTCACAAATGCCATAGGCCTACTCCAACAGCCGGAGAATGTCAACATTGATTTGTCAGAATATAAACAATATTTCACTACGAACTCTGGATATGTATTGAAGATGAGTGTGGACTGGTTTTCTATGAAAGTCTCACTAAAGAATAAAACGAAAAAGTTTGAAATCGATTTGAAATCGACCAAGCCTCAATTATAAAACATACTTGCCGTACATTCGCCCCTTTTCAATGAATACGTTTTACTTATACTGGTCAAATGTCGCGGGAGTATAGCATTCCCGACTTCTCGCACTTATGGTCAAATTGTCTTCGATTTTTCTGCAAGTTAGCGGGATAAATCAGTATGGCGGGTCACACGTCGCGTCTTTCTGCTAGGCGCCAAAATGACCCATTTTCAGTCTTCAGGCAGCTACTGTAATATAGAACGTGCCCGGAGTCAAACAGCGTACGGACCGTTTGAGTTGTATATAGGTAGATTATCATGTCTATTGGGATATCATTTATGAATTCATTCACTAAGATGAAATTTACCCCTTCCCCTTTAGCCTAAGGTGTATAGTGTGCGGTTGATTTTTGTAGCGCATCGATCGTTTGATTGTTGGTGTATGTGTGTTTAAACCACTCGGGGATCTACACGCTCGATCTGCGTCCCGGGTGTCTAGGCTCTGGAGAATTCCATGTCGGAGATTTTCTTTAAAGAGATATATTGGTTTTTTCTTTGTTGAGACAAGAGCTTGAATCACTACAGACTGTGGAAGACACAACGCAATATCTATTGGGGAAATTGTGAATATTATACGAAGAACCAATCAAAATACTATGATCCACAATCGCAAAGTTACGTTACATAAATCAACGAGTATAACTAAACAGAGACTGTCTTGATACGGTCTAGTGAGTACGTTACAATGTACAGCTCACATAATAAAGAGTGCTTCTATGTAACTATATAGATTCAAAGTTATATAGTGTATTGCAAACTCGTCTGTGGCAAACTCGTCTGTGGCAAGCATACAACGCGAATCATGACGAGAACTGTTTAAATGAACCTTTGATGTACGAACAGGACGACAGTCAGTGTTTTTTGAGCATACACCAAACCACAAAAGTGAAAATTAGTTTATTCAAACCATCTTAAAACTTTAAGGATTTCATTGGTCTTAACTGGTAAATAAATAGAAATAAAAGATTATCCTTAACCACAGTGGTGTGAACCAATGTGGTTCCCACCACCTCTATACGCTGTAGGTAGTGCTACATGTACATTGGATGACTGTGCTAAAAAAATCAGGTGGAGATACAATTCGACTGGTATGATTCCTGCAGTAACTAACACTATTTGTAGATTTTTGCCAGCGATGTACGATCTCTTTAACTGAAATAGAACATCAAAACGCTACACGTAAGTCCGGGTAGTTTTATGGTGAACTACTGCAGCTGTTAATATGATTTGTGGAGCGTAAGTTAAGGAGAATTCACAAACCCTGAAGGCTTTATGACACTTCCCCCGGTATTTTAATTGAATTGTAGATTCTGGCAACGTTCAGGTTAAGCATGTACAATCTGTACGCACAGACGCCGCTCTACACAAAATATAACAATATTACAAACTTTACAGCTGTAATTATGAGCGCAGGAAGGGTGAGTTTTTGTCTTGATCACAACAGTCTTGTACCGTCAAAAGCCATTTTAAAGTCTGATTGAATGTGCATAAAATTGAATGTACAAAAAAAGAAACAAAGTGGTGAAACATATCCGTGAGTTTAGGGAAAACGTTTGTGTAAAGACATGAAAGTAAAATCACTCGTGAATAATAATAATAATAATGCTAGAATTGTTAATTTGGTAAGTACACTGTAAGATCTAGAATCAAATACATTGACCGTAGCCATAACAGCCGAAGGCACAATTAACGTTAACTAAATTGAACACTTTAAAACTCTGTTTCGAAACACTTCGTACTATAGTATTACTACCCTGTTCACTGGTTCAAGGGATTTCTGGAACCTTCTCAACTCCTTTTTTGAATATGCACGAGCCTCGCAGGTACCCATTTACTCCTGGGTGATGAGAAGCTAGCACGATTGTCACGACCGGGATTCGAACCCACACTCTAATGACTTAACCATCAGAACTTGAGTACCATACTCCAGACCAATCGGCGAAGTTACGCTGTTTTATTAGCGTTGTATTCTATAAGGCATGTTCACATTTTTGTGCAATGATGCAGTAAGGATTTTAAGTTGGTTCATGTAGGTTTGCTGAACTCCGCATCGGCATACATGTACAGAGTGCAGAGAAGAGACATTGGTTCGCAGTACGAAAACTAGCATTTGCTTATATCCCCATTAATTAACTTGGAAGACTTCACTCGCAGCTGTATGAATGAAAATTGAACTACTTTTACTGAATAGCATTAGATTAACACTGGACGTACTTTCTGCTTATGTAGGTTCAACTTGACTTAAGCATTTACTTTAGCGCACACTTTTGATTTAAGTCCGATACTGCCGT
>CM021533.1:8070242-8094931 GCA_010994315.2 Pisaster ochraceus
AATCTGAAAGTTCACTGAGATATTAAAGTAAGTGTTAACCGGTACAGATTCTTCTGGGAATTATCAATATTTCTGTCTTGAATATTTTAAGTCAAGAACTTGCAGACGTATACTAAATCAGAGTTACACGTATCAATCGCAGCAAAACGAAACAAGCATGCAACTTTTATCAGAAGTACATGTACAAAATCCCTATGTAGTTGCTTCCAATAAAAGGGAACAATCTAATTTGATGAAATCTCACCGGTTTGTTGGATGGTTTGTTTGTTAAAATTAAAACCCAACGATGGAAAGGAATTACGAATACCGATGATGCGGTTAACTTTAAAGTGTTGACCTGACGTACATGACTCTTCTGTGGAGACGAAAGTGCGAGGCAGAGATAACCACTTGCAGATTAAGCGCCCATCCGTGATATTTACCTTAGGTTCCTGGATCATACATGCCCCGGGGAATAAAGTACATTTTAGTAAACCCATCGACCGTGAAGATGCCCCTACTCAAAATCTGCAATTGGTAATCGTCATCTTGCTAAGAACACTTGAAAGGCATTACCACCGAGAACAGTTAATATTTTTGAGAGCGTGCGGTTACAGATTTTGCCCTTTGTGATGGGCGAAAAATGTTTTCATATGCCACAGTAGGTCTAAAGGGCCTACAATAAATACAAATCTACATGAAGTGGACCGTTTCCTCGATGACAAGTTAAGAGTAATGATTCAATTAAGCCAAAATTGCTTCCTGGATTAAGTTTCTATTCCCGAATGAATTAATCTATTAAGACTAAACTGTTTACGTGAAAAAACATTTATCCAATCTCTTCCACAAAGCTTTGAATGGGGAAATACAATTAGCTTATTAATGATGATATTATAGGTAGATCATAGATCGGTAAATACTCCACAAATTAATGACTACAAAATAATACGATCTTAGTGAGAAGCACTGCAGCTGTTGACAGTATAAACTGCTTGGAGAAAGGATTCCCTTCGAAGTAACATGGTTTGGAGAATGTTTCACCCCAAAACATTTGAATCTGAGAAACGGTTCATGCATGAATCGTTTCTCCGTTGTCTGAGCATTGGTGTCCGTTCGCGAATGCTGCACGCTAAACGTGGATGGAACACATTTCTTGGGAAATTACTGTGACAACCTTTTGCTGTTTTCTCTGCAAGTAGACACTGTATTCAGCTGAAACTTTCACGGGTGACTTTAATTACTTCGTTCTTTATACTTGCGCCTACATATCAGCATTGCATTGACACAACCAATCTATGGCACTACCTTTAAGAAAAGGCTGGCTGCTCTGATTTCTTCACATCGTGCAATCCACCCCAATACGAATTGTTTGGCAAAAGCTACGGTACTTATTACACGCAACTTTGACACGCATGGATGTTACCGGTCCAAAAAATGCTTAAAGTAAAAGGAGTATGGGTTATTCTAAAAGCAACTTGTTCAAAAGCGATTATCGTTTAAAAGTGCTATTTCCATTGCTGCAATCAATACAATTATAAGAAACAACTACTTCGGGGTCTTATGCTATTTTCTCGTCGTTGACATTATTAAAGACGGTACCATTTCGTAGGAGAAGTGATAACAGTAATTTTCCAACATCCAAATTGAAACTAAGCAATTTTTGTAGCGATGATTATCACTCCCATGGTTTTTACTCTAAGTATTTCCAAGTCAAGCAATTGCTTTTAAATCGCACGAATGAGTTGATACATAATTATTCACAATAACGTTACTGCAGAAACTAATACAGGTCCCTTGAGGTAACCAGTTTCTCAGCCGAAGAGGCTTCTTGTTTAAATAGAACGGTAAATAAAACAGATAAATAAAAACCTTACAGATAATGTGTCTTCTGAGCCAAGCATCGTTGCATACTCTTCCATAATGAATCTTGTCAGACAGGCTAACCACATTACTGCCAGATAAAGTAATGTAATCACATCCCATCAATCAATCATGCAAAGAGCTTTCATATGATACCCGTAGAGGACTCGGGAGGTTAGACCTATTATATCTTCGATATCCAAATCAATTTAGAAGATAGAAGGGTTATGTTACCATCCCTGTAGGCGTGGTAATTCGGGAGTATCAAGTGACTGGAGATTAAAACAATCGATTTAGGAGTGAAGTAGACGTCCTCATTGGTTATGACAGTATTATTACTATCCCTTTTACCAAGTGCTACTTATAAAATCGAGGTTGAGCAATTCCCGTTGGAATATTTTGCTTTAATGACAAATAAGTTTGCAACAAGCTACCACAACAAACAAATCAGCGTGGCCCATTTCAAAGAGGCAAACAGCGGGAAAAACAGACGAACTAAAGTAGCTTTTTGACAACATGTGTCTGACTGTGTTTTTTCTCCCGTGAGCATCACAGATGCGGGCGTGTCGATCAATCACTTGGCACGTGACATGACTACACATAAACAATCTCCTACACGAGTAATCCAGGGGGCAATACAATCAAACGAACTCCGGGATAACACAGAAAGTAATGTTGGGGAAAACAAATACTAAACCAGGCAGAGTGTTTGTATTTGTATTGTATTTGTATTTATTATCCAAACCAACAGCTGACAAACCGCCAATTAAAGGAAAGGGAAAGCAAATGTAACTGCATCTTTAAATTTACAGAGTAAAAACCAAATAAATAAACGTTAAGAAATTAAATTAATTCAGAAAAGATAAATTAATTACCATTTAAAGAAATACGTTTTATGTAAGGGAAATTACGTATACAGATGTCACGTCACATCGATTATGATACAATACATGTTATTATTGTTACGTCAAATTCTAGGAAATGTAAGTTTGAGATGATCAGAAACAAAATATAAATAGAATGCTGGTTAATTTAAATTCAATATTTTAATGTACATTTCCTTGTTTTCTTCCAAATGTACATTTTCCATAGAAAATATCTGGCGTTATAGATAATAACGTTTATTTTCTTGTCAGTGGCAACATTCAATGATTATTACTGAACGATTTGAGAGATAGAGATTTGGGGCAATAGCATTCCTTTTTATTTATTCAATATTTACTAAACAAGCTGTGTTTACTTATTAAACAAGCTTTGTCTGTGTCCTGTTCTTTGCTTGCTTTTACCAATGCGTTAAAATGTCAAACAACGTCCATTTCATTCATGTTTAAAATTCAGAATTGGCTGCACAGAATTGACCAGAAAAGTTTCTTGATTTTTCTTTCTGAGCACGCAGTCGCTTCTACAATTGTGCGTAATTTTACAAGTGACTTTCACTTTCGACGAGCCAGCGCCAGGACCTTATCTACTTTATCGAATCTTTTATATTTATTGATTGCACCACGGTCCAGTGCACTAGGCAGACGGAAAAACACAAAACAGTTTTGGTGAAGATGCCGCCGGCCTGGTTTGGTACTCTCTCAAGAAGAACAAGAGCAACTTTGCAAGCTTTTTGCACCTTTGCTGGTCATGATCTCGAAATAGTGAACAATTGAAAGTGTATACCACGTAGAATTATCACACGCACAATCGCTCCCAATATCATGAAAACTTGCACACGTCATAGGCGAATGTACATGCCAACTCATCAAGAAGGCCGGGGTTACGGCACGTGCCCCGGCAGTCAACCGCCAAAAGGTTCACTTACTTCATGCACTTTGAGCGCAACTATGCTTATAATTGTTGTTTGCTTAAAGTCTGCCTGTGTCCACGACTCGTTTCATGTCCTAGATATTAGATATGAATAATAGTACAGCGTGGACATGTACATCATCTCTGGACCATCGTTGCAAGCAATGAGCAGATAAATGCAGAAACATATAAACGTCCCCGTAAACTCAAGTCGGTTGAAAGCTTGTGCCTATACCGGCCTAATATACTGAATCACGGCATGTAATCACCGAATCCTGGTACTCCTAAGACCAGCCATAAAACTTGCAAATGCAAATGGACAAGCGAGGCCCTCAGAAACTCTTTTACTTCTCACCTCCAAAAGTGACACTGCCGTTTTCTCTATAAAAGAGGCATACTTGAGATTTATTCCTGCAGCTACCGGAAGCTTTCTAATCCTCACAAGTAATTTCCTACAAATCAACCATCTGACAACCGATATTACTGTCTAAGGCTTCATTCATCCAATGTCAAAAATCGAATTACAACATAAATACTTCTTATCTTGAGAAACTCTTCAAGTTTTCAGCTAAGTATCATCACGCTGACTGAGTGACATTCAACATGTTACTACGCACCGTCATTGAGAACTTAATTAAAAGCCTCCAGGGGGGTTCTCGAGACCGGTAATGAAATTTCAATGACATCAACGCGATGGCTGTACCCAGTTCCTATTAAAACACCACGTGTATAGCAAATTTAATAAAAGAGGATTCGAAAATTATTATTGTTGAATCGTATAGGTATTAAAGTCACAGAGTAGCAATATTACCGGAGCGGCGAAGGGGCCTAGCCGCAGGGACGGCTGGTTATCAACCTCTGGTTACAAAATCCCAGGAGTTTACATTAAATAGCCTCGTTGTTTAGAAAAGTCCAGCGGGCAGTGTAATTATCTATCGTGGTATACGTAATATTAATCATACGGTCTCAAGACATGACGGCGGTTCCAGGGGTGGGGAATCTTGGGGTATAGAGAGTACCCTGGAGGAGGAGGAGGATCAGTGTTTCGGGCACGTTGGTTTGAACCTTGGCCGTAAACGACCGTAACTTGTTCCATGAGTTGGCCCAGCAAACTGAATGGAACAAACCATTGATAAACTATTACGATTAAAAAGCTCATCTGCTCTTAACAATATGAATGAAAAACCCAAACAGCCCGACGACAGATGTGGCGATTGAGGTGGACTGTTTTTGGCAAATCATTGGTGGCCGACCCAATATAATCGAAACGGCAATACTGGCTCGGACAAAATTTGTTTCAAACATAGGCCTAATGGTCAGACAACATTGTCAAATAAAAGTGATGATGAACTAAATTTTGAAATGGTCGGAAATGATGCTCCGTTGAACATAATGGGTTGTTACCAAGGTCGAGACTGCTGCCGGAAAATTGTCCTTGGTTTAAAATTTCATTGACAGTAATACACGTCTTAAGCAACACGTACGTGTGTGTATTCGTCCCCTTTGCACAATCAGCCATTTGCGTGTAGAGCCTCGAATTGGGGACAACAGTGAATAGAAGCATTATATAACTCTGTATTGTCACGGTAATGTAATTACACTTTCATCCAAACAGATACA
Organism: Pisaster ochraceus; assembly: GCA_010994315.2. Taxonomy (NCBI): domain Eukaryota; kingdom Metazoa; phylum Echinodermata; class Asteroidea; order Forcipulatida; family Asteriidae; genus Pisaster; species Pisaster ochraceus. The sequence goes on from CM021533.1 coordinate 8,075,493, forward strand.
TAAGTAAAATACAAATGAAGCATGAAGTCGAGGCTCTACACGCACATGGCGGATCCCTGTAAGTAGCAAATATGGCCTGATTATTGTTTAGAACACACCCGGAGGATTGTCCTGTAACGTGACCAAGAGCATCTCATAGAACAACCTTCTTATGGAGAACGACTAACATGACCTACAAATCGTAAATTTTCTTTAACATGGTCGCAGCATAAAATGATAAGTCTTAGATTGAGTCTGTCTTTGTACAATATATCATCAATGTCTGAATCCGAACAAACTCAGGGTCACGACAGTGTTCCACTTTTCCGTAGTAATTGCAGCTAATGCTGCAATGAAAGTGATTTCTCAGCTTCCTGTCGTCGATCTTTCTGCAGCTTTTGTCATTGATTTTGTAGATTTCTAAATATTTACCTCCTCATTCTAGTAATATCCTTTTCGTTAAAGATCCCCCAATCTGTTATAGTTCACCTAAAACAACCACATAAAATCACAAGCAGGTGCAAGCGCTATATAGGGAGTGATAGTCTTTTTGTTAGATACCTTTGGTGTGTCGTGGCCGAGAGGTTTAGTTCATCGGACCCAAGCTCTAGTGTTGTCAGCACCGGAGTGTGGGTTCGAATCCCGGTTATGACACTTGTTTCCTTGAGCAAGGCACTTAACCATAATTGTTTCGTAAAAAGTTGGGAAGGTAGTGCACTCTGCTCTGCCAACCAGGCTCCTAGTAGATGATACCTTTGCCTACATCCTTACGGACTGTGAAGGGGGTAACCCTGTTTCAGCTCCAGGAGTAGGTGGCAACGTGCCCCTAGTTACAGTTGATCTGGGTCGACAGCCCAAATCAGTTGAGTGCAGCCCTCACCTTGAAGTGGCCGTCCGGCCTTGCGAGTTGGGAGATATCTCATACAAAATATATTTTTTAAAAACCTTTAGAAAAAAAAATCCGATTTGATAAATTATTTTTGCGTCCTTGCTTTTCTTTCTATACTTATTTGTTGGTTTATTTCCTGCTAATTGTAATTTCTTACCCATAAAAATGCTGTGAAAGTTGGTAAGGCTTGTTGGGCGTAACATCTTAAATTTTGTAATTATTGTTTTTCCTTCCAAAATGAGATATTTTGCGTCTCCGCTTTCTACTCCAATTCGCTTCATACAGGTCGCTTCAACTGCAACTGTTGCTTATTATAAACTCTCCGTAATTTAGATAATTTAAGCCGCGGACTTCAAAAATACATTTATATTCGAGCAGAATTTGAAGCTTTGCAGTGATTATTATAGAACTACATCTCGTATGTGTCGTTAGTATTGTTGTAACCAACATTATGCAGGCTCTGACGTTGCTCGACGACCATCAAGTGTTTTTTCTTTTCAATAAGAGAGGACACATCAGGCCAAACTGGACTACAAATGCTACAAGAAGAACTGCTGTCAAGACATGACAATTTATCGTCTTGACGGTTGGGTGATGTTTCCTGCTGATAGTAATTGACATCGGCCGGGTAACGCAGCGATCACTCCGCAATGGGGGAGGGCCCACATACCCCTCCCAGCCAAATTACCTGCTGACGTCTGTATGCTCTCCATTGTGCGGACAACGTCACCGTGGTTGACGAAATCCACGGGATAACAATCTGACAATTTTGTAATTTGAAGAAGGAGAGGAAATGTTCTAAGATTGTGCCGTCAAGAAGACCGAGAGATCCCCGCGCGACACGAGTTCCCCGTCCCCTTCAACTCAGGGTGTTAATGAATCATGCAATGGCTTAACGCTTCTTTATAATCAGCCCCCCCCCATTTCAACACATTTGAGGTGTACCGTGAGAGAACAACTGACCCTCCTGTGAGGTCGCTGCCCTACATTTATTTCTGCTTTTTTAAATATGTTTTTGTACAAACAATGATTGATACAAACAACCAAATGAAAGTAATGTTAATTGTTTGTATGGCTACTGTATTGGGTTTTTTTATCGGATAAAGCGCTATAGAATGCGAATGTTTTCCCAGTCTTTCCCCACGAGTCACCGCTTGGTGAAGAAAGATCGCAGTAATTCAAATCCTTTGTAGTTCAAGAAAACACATAATTTAAAACAAAGCAAGTTTCACTACATACTGGATAGTTCTTTGAGCAAACATCATATTATCTGCTTTCGTGTAGAGGAATATCACCTGATGTTTAGGTTTAAAAAAAATTAATCCTGTAGGAACTTAACAAAAATCATGGCTGTTGTTAAAAAAATAAATTCTGCCACAAGTTTGTAGTTTATTTTGATTGGTAATTACCAATGCTACCTTATGGTCGTGGATATGAGGCTGCGCAGAGTAAAGTGTCACGTGTCTATCATTCTGTTTTTGTTACATTCTTAACTGTAAATTGAATGTTGAATTCAGACAGGTTGTACATTACAATGATGTAATGAAGGGGTGATCTGGCAGTTCGTTTATTCATATAACTCTCCATAGGCTATAGTGATGTTCAATAACACCAAGTTTTCAGTTCACTTTTGTTTGCTGCATGGGTGTTCTAACACTTGCCATAAAAGAGAAAAGGTTTGAAATTAGAGATATTGACTTTAACTTTCAGCTGTTTGTTTGTTTTTGTATTTGTTGTATTTGATGTAATTTTGTTTTTGTAGTGATTTCATTTACTGTAATTTGTGCCTTAGGACATCCTCGGATGGGGAGTGTGCACTACACAGTATGATATCAAATCTCGCGAGATTTATGCAATTTCCTACCCAATTGAGTCAGTATTAATTTATAAAACTTGGTCCCCCTTAGGTAGAGAGTTCAACCTCAACATAGCTGTGTGAATATTTGATTCCTACACTACCCCAGGTTAGCAAGAATGATTGATGATTGTAAATGATGAGGCGGGAGTACAAAAAAGTCCTCTTTGTGTTGCATAAGTCAAGCCATAAGCGCTACATCTTGTTTGGAGTACGAGCAAAGCGAGATGTTTTTCATTTAGGGGGAACCAATGTAGAATTGATACTTTGCCCAGATCATTGGTACACCATGCCGTAAGGATGACATTATTAATAAATGTTATTTTATTAAATTGTCAGCCAGAGCAGCGATTACCTTCTCAAGTTACCGCTCCCCAAGCTGCTGTCTCTATCAAGCCAGTCTTACAATCGGAGATTTATCTTTCCAAATTGCAGCACAATTCTTGCGTAGCCAAACAGGGTTGTAACAGTGAAGGGTCGGTGAGTGAGATCAGAGGGAGCCGACCAGATTTCATCTGCTCCTTGTGCTAAGATGAAGACAGATACATTCTATTAAGTAGATTGTTTTTGTTCTTTATTATTTTGTCCCGTTCATGGAGGATGTTGAGATGTTCCCCTCTTTTCTCTAATTTTGTTCATTTGGAAAAGACATGTAGGCGTAGAATAATAAGAAGGCGTGAAAGTACAGCCAGGTGTTTAATTCAGTGTAAAAATGAAATTTCCATCTATACAAGTATTTTCTCCTGTCGCTCTTTCTTTTTGACGTCAAAGTTTGGTTACTTCTTCAAAGAAATTACGTTTTGATTAACACATTCTTAATGTGTCATGTTTGTTTGTTTGTTTGTTTGTTGTTGTTTTTTTAAACTATTTGTATTAAGATTTATATTTAAGTTTATTGTAAATTCTCATTCTTATTTCGCATTTTCTCGACTTTCACAAATACAGTTTAAAGTGGCTGTACTTTATTGGGCCAGATTAAAAATTCCACTGACTTAATGAGTATTATCAATTGATATTAATACAATAACTTCATATAACAGAGCAATAGTATGAGCAAAAGTACAAGCTACCTTCTTCAAGGTCGCTATCCGGAAATCGTCCATTTTGGTAATAAATTACCAACGTAAAATATCTAAAAGCTGGCAATTTATTTAATGTGTGGAAATTGTTACGTAGTCTTCAGTAGTTTACTGCTGCTTTTATGGTCACCTGATCAACTTAGAAACACTCCCATCCACCTGTCCTGATCTGTTTTGGCTCCCTATATCATACAGGAAGAACATTTTATAAACTGATGCTGAAGGTTTACAAAACCCTAAAATGGAATTCCCCCAACTTACATGTACAACTTAGACATGCTCAACAACTCTAAACAAAGTAGCAACCTTTGTTCATCTCATCTCGTCATTTTGATACAGCTACCTTTTCACATGATGAACCCTCACAAACCATTTTGTTAAAATATCTCTCAGTTACCGGGTACCCGCTGCTACTTAAATGTGTGGAACAGACCTCTCGTTACGACCCGGCACTCTCGGGGTCTTCTGGGCCCAGTTTCATAGTGCAGCTTAAGCATAAAATATTACTTTCCGCTAAGCAAACATGTTGAAGATACCAGTCACAAATGGAACGTTTGGACTAGTATTTTGCTGGTAAACAATTCTGGTCAGTTTAGCTTTGATGTGCTTAGCTATACTAAAAATCGGCTTGCCAGAATAATGCTACCTACTAAAATGCCATGCCATATGTTCAATTTGTGACTGGTATCCTGCTCATTTCGGCTTAGCAAAACATTTTTAAGCAATACTTGCTGCTTAAGCAGCTCTATGAAATTGGGCCCTGTTTGTATGTCATTGCGTCACACGCATGCATATTGCATAAGCCCAAAATTTACGCTAGTTCTGGCTACATTATTGTACAATTTTACCAAAAATCGCCACTTTCATCGTTCAAAAGCAATTCTTTTCGACATTAACTTTTTATTCTAAGATTAAGTTAGTCTTTGATGTAAAAGCCAAGTTCAGTTTAGATGTGTATAATTTTTCCTGCGCTTATCGTCATGTATCCGGAAGGAGGGCATAAAACTCTACGCCCTAGTCTTCCAGGCACACAATTTTTTTTTCGAGTTTCAGAAGGCCGTAGCAACAACATTTACTTCTAACTAAAACATTGCATTACCGTTACATTTTTGTTGCTAGAATTACCACAAAGATACTTTCCTAATCCCATGCAGAATTTTACCATCCTTTAATGTTTTCTGAATGGCAGAATGAAACGCAATCTTGCACAGTAATTTCTTAGTACGTTTCTTCGGTCACTACGTCCTCCTTGTGGACACATGGCGTTATCGTCTGGTAAGGACGCTATTAGTCACAACCCTCCAGAAAAAAATAGTTCCGTCTGAAGTAATGTCAAAGTCAAGGATAGTTTATTTTCATTGCCACAAATAGACATGAGCACATGGTGACAATAGGCACACCAACCCCTCGAAAACAACAGATTTCAATCAATAGGGATCCCCAAATTCAATGACAGATTGGTATAGGTGGTTTTTGTTTTAACTAGGATGAAAACATGTATTTTATGTACTCTTCCAAAAACCAAGGATATACCCTGAAACTTGATATGTTCAACAAAGGATAAACATTACTAAACTGACCTTGATGGCACTAGTTAGCAATATAATTATATCTGCTGGTACTTTAGAAAATGACAAAGTGGTCCTAGTTGAGACATAAAGGTAGTTTTATGGCCGTTCAATGTTCTGCGTCAAAACGAAAAGCATTTGTTAGAAACAAACGCTAGGATTGAGGAACGTTCAAACCAGTAGAGATAGATTGACATGGGAGCAATTATGATCATTGATTCAGCCAGTGTGAATGTAAATTCTGAAAGCAAAGTAAAGTGAAAAACTACAGAAAACGAAAACAGCAGGACAGTAAAAAGGGTCACACCGTCACCGTTACCAAGTTTGACATTGAACACATCAAAAGAAGTTCCGATGCAAAACAGTAAATTAAAGCACAGCCTATTTATAAAACACAAAGCTTATACCACCGTACGGAGTCCGAAAAGGTACAGATAAAAAAAACCGATAGAACAGGTACAAAGACAATTTTATTCCGCTCCCTAAAAACAGATTCGTTCCAACCAAAATCAGTTCATTCCCCAAAACAGTTTCATCTCTCGGAAAAGGTTATTCGTTACCTCAAAGTAATGTAGCTGCTGCAGAACCCTTAAGATGCCGGCTATTGGAATATGACAGCTATAACCGAGGTTGCTGTATAAGTCATAGCCTTGCTTCCAAGTTGGAATTTCCAACCTCTGTATGCTGTTCACCTCTGAATGTGGAGCTGAAATCCAGTTTTCAAGAAACTATTATTACACATCAGCCGGCTCTTAGTATTATTACGGCCATTTTGGAAAGCTATACTTTAAAATAATATATAAATCAAGGGCCCGTACTAGCTAAAGTGTTTCAATGTTACGAATTATTACTTCAAGTGAACAAAATGATTTCGAGAGAACGGTGTGATTTCAAAATAATTCATTTCGTTCCCACATGAGAGTTTTCCCTCGAAACGTGCACCAAAAACCACAGGCATAATATACATGTAAACCGTAATTCACAAGTTTTTTCGACAACATTATATCACCCGTTTTTGCAGTTTATTACCTTAGCCTAATATTTCAAGAAGATTAAAAGAGCTGAGTGAATATGTCTTCCAAATACTAATAATATGAATCAGTGTAGAGTTCTTCTTTCACATTGCAGTGAATGAAATAATTATATAGTTTTTTTTAAGCACCAGCCTTACATTATATACTCATATGTAGACTAACTGTCCCACTTACATACGGAGCTAGAATATTTCAAACCCACCTGAACAAACTTTTTATTATTTGTCATGCTACACATTCACTGAAGTGTTTGTGTTTTACTCATGTTTGTAGGTTATCGTGAGAGGAAAAAAGCAATCAGCCCTCTGTCGCCTTTGCTACTTTGAGCACATTCCCTGTGAGATTATTACTTAGCAAAGGTTAAATCTCTCCAGTGTAACAAAGAGTCTACTTGCCATCTACCCTCATCAGCAATTAATTAGACGGGGAGATCTTTTTCCAGGAGATAGTCCTTATCTTAAACGTCGCAAAGCAGGGAAAATTACATCCCGTTCTGTCTCCACTCTTCTTCAAACCAAAGAAGTCCCCCGTATGTCCATGCGACGCCAGTAATCTTCTTCCTTTGACATACAAAACATGATTTATACGGATTCTACTTTAGTTCATAGTACATTTAGATTTCTGGGCTGATTTTGAGTGGTATGAGAGTTAGCCCTTTCCTCGAGTTGGTCCAACTTGTTGATTTCCACAGTGTGTAATCCCAACTGACAGGCGAAGTTAGTCCTTCTCAGGAGATGGTGTTTAATCAATAAAATGGACTTGGCCGTCAAGACATGGGGGGATGGATTTCACTCTTGAAAGGACAATGGCCCAGTGGCTTACAATCAAGATTGTTGTTCGTTTTTGTTCTGTGATGGGCGTGCCTTAAGGCGGTTTAATCTCAATCAGACATCTGCCCATCTGTATCTTCATTGTCCTTCATGTTGCCTCATTTTCTTTTATTCCAGTTCGCTTCGGGGTCTTTTTTGTTTTGCAACTTAATTATAATGATCCTTTTCCCACAATACACATTCCAATTCTGCGAGCGGATAGTATCTTTGATGTTGTTTTCTATTATATACAATCTTTGTGATCTGGTTTCATATGTTTTCCTTTCTCATTTTGTAAAATGAATTCAGGATTAAAATAATTTATTCCGTGTAAACTCAGTAGGTGTTTATAAATTTCATTTCGTGTTTGCATTGTTATTGGAGTTGGGTTTTTTTCTTCTTTTTTAAACAAATAACTGGTTTCAAACTCTCAGAATGTGTTTGAAACCAGAATAGAGCAAAGTGTACTTGAACCTGGTAAAAAACGTGTACTTCAAGTCTGCAGGAAACGTATATTGACTTTGTAGGAAAACGTGTATTTTTAATTTGGTATGGGAAGGTGCATTTAAAATTGGTGGGGAAAGGAGAAACTGTATTTGACCCGGTAGGAAAATGTGTATTTGAGATTTGTTGAGAAACGTGGATTTAAACTCTGTAGAGAAACGTGCATTTGACGCGATAGGGAAACGTGTATAAAAATGTCTGCAGATGTGTTTGAATAAAGTTTGGCAGTGTGAAGGCGAATACAGTACGGTTAGTATCTTTGAACTAAGTGCTCTTCCGTATCACTTAGAAATTGGGTATTAAACCAGCTGCATAACAAATTATGCCCGGCTCATTGCTGTTACTGTGCTGTTGTCAGAGGAAGCATACGTCTGTATTTGGGTTTTTGTATAATCCAACAGTTTACTATTTAAAAAAGTGTTTACTCATTCTGATGAGTTGACCAGGCCATTCAATGCATTTGCCATCATGACGTCTGGAGATTTGATTTGAATTTCATTGAAGTGAGTTAATAACTGATGAGTTATGGGTATTTTCTTTTCGATTGTATATCGTTAGGGCTTCATCACGATTCATAACAGTTGGTTTGTAACCTACTGTGCCTTATCTCGAATCGGCAGATTGGTGAATATGTGCTCTACCTCATCTTCATTTAAAGAACGTAACCGTACCACCCACTATTCAGTAGGACCATATAATTATCTATCAAGTTTCATTTGTCCAGTAAAGAAGAACACAGTTTACTTCTCACAGCAATTTTTGCAAGACGAATTCAGACAAGGAAAAAAACGTTTTACTAAATGCCCAACATTTTATAGTTTTTATTAACTCCACCGATCTTTTTTTCCTTCTTCAGTTCATTGCCTTTTGATCGATCCAATAATAAACTTCTCAGGGCAGGCAATTCTCAACTCATATACTCTCTCTGAAATTACTCTAAGGTTGTTTCTTTTTGAAAGGATTTCACTTCCGTTATGAGGTATTTATATAAACATTATGAACAGGTGTACCGCCACCTCAACCTTATAACGCTGATAGCTCATACTGCAAATGCGCTAGTTGTTTTGTTGCTAATTGGGCCTATTCACGTAGAAGTTGATGAAGTCTCTCGAACACAAGTTCGAAAGTGTGATCTACAGTTACACAGTGGCTCAATAATGTGATGCTGTTCAAGATAAGACGAGAACAAGTCAATTATTATTTATAGTAAGAAAGAGGCAAGAATTGTCAGTGCATTGCTTATACCTCAAAGGACAGCCACTCTATGTTTTCAATCCGAGAGGATTTATTTTCTTGATCTACGTCGTCAGAAAAAAAGGTCTCACTTATCAGAAAAAAGACGGCAGATTCGCTGTGATGGTGTGTGTGGATGGTCAACTTAACATAGAGATGTAGTGCACCAACAAAAACCATAACCGAATTAGAAAATCTAACAATTATTGAGAAGGAAATACGTCTCCTGAAGTTGAGGGATTGCTTGTGTAAAATCAGCTTTCTAAACGAAATGGCTGGAAATAAAAAGGTCAATATTTCTTTACTACACAATCAAAATGGATGGTTCACAGAACTTTAGGCAATTTTAACATGTGTGACTGCAGTTGTATCAATTAAAACTTGTCGATATTGGGTACCGGTATAACGTAATCTATAGAGAGATCATTAAATCTGACAACCCTTTATTTACAAATCAGAACTTATTGTTCATAGTCCCTATTTTCCTGTCTGGCTTCTGTGAATTACCCCATCTCTGGATTTCTTATTTGGGTTTGGCAAACTGAACATACGCACAGAATTAACATGATTGTGATAAAGGCCCAAAACATGCGAAGGTATCTTGGGTTGGATTAGATGATTGTGATGGATTTATGAAACTGACGTGTGCATTCCTGATAGCCTTTTACACTGCTGATAACATATTATAAATAGTGGATGCATGCATAATCAGGAGGTAAAATCTGCACTATTCGAGTTCTCGAGGCCGAGTTAAATGGAAAAGCCAAATTTCACCAAGTGGATATGTTTGCAACAACACACAAACAAAATGCTTTCAAAATTTGTCTCATATCACTCACACATAGATTCTTGTCATTTGAAATTTGTTCACAATAAACACTAAGTAGATGTGGAAACTCCTCATTTTCCACACTCTGAAAATTGTAATAAACTTCCAAAGCTACGTGGGCGATTCCATTGTATAGACACCAACATTGTCTGCCGTGACACGACCTTGCCTCGTTCAGACAAACGGGCGGGGAACGATCAATTCTGGAAGGACGCTGGATGCGAAACGTCCAACTATTGGACTTCACAAAACGTCCAATAGGTGTCTTCAATTATTGGACTTCCATATTAAAATGTGGAGCTTCGTGGCAGTGGCGCGTGTTCGAACAATGATCAATGGCAAGGGTCCATGTGCGCGGTATATACGAATAATAATTTTCAACGTGTAAATTTAAGTGTTGTAAAAAATAAAAGCCTAACAAGTGCCCATTTCTTCACACAAATTTTGATAAAAAATGATTGTGATCTCACGAGTATGGTCTGTATTTCATGCTAGGTGACAATGGCAAGTAATGTATTCATAAAGCTTCCTAATGGTTGCAATCAATGTCCATTCAGTACAAGAACTAAAAAGCTGGATATGGGGACGAGCGTTGTGCTAGCTAAGAACATTCAGTTCATTGTGCATGACTATGTGCAGACACGTTTTGTGCCACAGCTCGTTTTACAGACGCCAAATAAAGACGAACGGACTGGGCTGGCACGTGCTGAAGAACATGCAACACTGCAATATGAACCCCCTGTTATTTATACCCTGGGTTCCTGAGAAGAATGTCCTAAACTTTTTTCAGGTGTCCTGAGCAGCTGTTTCAGGAGTTACGGACTACAATTTCGTGGTGGAGTTGTACGCAGCCTTACCTTGCAATCTGCCCACGTGCCAAACGGAACCAAGGTGCACATGCAAGAGGTGGCTATATTTGTGTTGATCCAAGTCTCCAGTACATGTCGCCTGGTAGTTTCTTTGCAGCGGTAAAAGCAATTGTATACTGTCATCAAATGTCATCATTACAACAAACTAGGTATTATATTACAGTGGACTATTGGTATAGTTGTGTTCGACGTCTCCACCCTATTTCTTATCGTTTTATTGGTCCCTCTTTTCACCCCTGTCTTATAACTTTCTATATTGCGCAGTACTAAATTGACTATAAGTACCTCGGCAGCCACAGAGTCGACATTATATTCTCAGAATAATGTGAACAAACATTGGGAACGGAAAAAGGAAATGTTTTGGGTATACTCGAGATGTTCGAGGACGATTCGCAGAAAGAGTTGGGCACTTTTGGTTGAATCTGTATCAATACTCAGCATGATGACGAAGATACTCAATGATGAACAAGAATCCACCTCTCCATGATTTGAGTGAGAGAAACGCACGAAAGTCACGCACTCAACAAGACTAGCTTCGACTGTTACCCCACGATACACACGACTGATTTTTCTGAGCAAGTACAAGGCACACAAACATTGCCGCGCAAGACTTTCTCTCCCCGTGCACCGGTCTGAACAACTCCCATCCTGTCCCTGTGTCAACACTGTCATCTCAGATCACTGGTCAGCGAACTCTATCTGGATTGACGAGTAAATCTTTATTCATTGCTGCGAATCGAAAAAAAGGAGCTTGGTTTTTTCTTTCCGTTCTTTACTGTGCTCTTATACGATTGAAACATGACTTGGATCTAGCGAGCGGCGCCTTCCCTCTTGAGTAGGTGCAAAGAGTGGCTGTCCGCTTTCTTTCCCTCCCCCTGCAAAATTAAAACATCATCCCAAAATGTTTGCTCGTGGCTAAATACCAGTAGAGCGTGGATTGAAAACAGCTCAGAGAATATAAGGCCTAGATTTAGAGGAGTTTCTGTGTTTGCTGGAGTAGTATTGAACCACGTCAAAAGTCACGCTGTTTGAAAACAAGTGCTTTTTTATGTACATACACGTATCGAGCCAGGCATGGTGGATTCCCATCAGGTATATCGATGGGGGTATTGTACGGTATCAAGCCCACAATTATACAAACAGGTTTTGTCTGAAGCCGCGCTGTAGGACTTGAATTTAGGATAGTGTTTAAAGTCAATGAATGAAAGAGTACACCTAAAATGCATTAACATTTTCTACATATGCAAGATTATCATCAAATACTAAACTAACCACAGCTATAGAACAAGAGAAAGAAACTTTGCAATTAACTCTATGTTTTAGCAAGACAATCATTTATTGCAACTCAGTGTTAGGTTCCCCAGTGTTACTTTCGCAGCATTATAAAATGTAAATGTTTAGGCATGTTTAAATATTTGCAGCAACACGTCACTGGTACTTGTCTGGTAATGTCGATTTAACCTACGTTGATTCAGAAGTTTTTACCAGATTAAACATGAAAATAAAGTAAAGCTTAACAAGGCGTTTACCTGTCTGAGTAGGCCTAGGCCCAAGGGGTTTGAAATATTATCGAACTTATTTAATTATTTTTTTCTTATCGTTAATAGTAAATAGCGATTAATTTGGTGGTTTGAACTCCATAGTAGCACTTGGATGAACCCTCCCCAACAAAAACAAAACAACAACAACAACAACAACAACAACATTAATAACAACAACAACTTAACAAACAAACAAACAAAAAACAAACTACAAAAACAACCAAATACGATTTAACCCAAACCACCCAAACATAGACAGCACCAAGATCATTGTTACCGTATACATATTCCTTGCGCTAGTTGAGTTATTCATTCAATGTAAAGTCAGCGTCAAGTGATTTTCGGAGTCACGTCTTCAATTCCCCACTTATTTTTACTCTATAGCTGACTTATACACATCCAGAGCAGTCTTAACCCCCATCTTCTTTACAAACCTTATACAAACCACGCATTAACCTGATTTTAGCGAGGTGGCTGCATGGCTTGACAGCATCTCCAAGAAGATGTGTTGGGGCACACACGGCAACGTGGGTGGAGATTTACGCCACCAGTTTACTGGAGAGAAAATATCAAACAAATATGTCACATTTCTTCAGCAGACGTTCCTCCGAGCTTCAAGGGGTAGAAGAGATGATGATGTCTGTACTAGGGTATCAAACGTAATGGATGAGGAATTAGGATCTTGGAGAAGAAACAGTTGCAGTATAACTTCAGTACATAAACAAGAGGAGGTCAGTCATTTGCAGTAACGTTCAAAGGGAATGTTTGCTTCTACACAATCGCTACCATAATATATACGATCATGTGGACATTAACTCATACTTAAACATTATGTTTATGGAACAATTTCCAGGGGAAAACAATTATTGTGGTCTTTTCAAGACAATGATAGTTGTACTATTACAGTTTCCATAATGTTAAGAATACTTATCGCGTGAACAACTAAGATTTTCCCGTGGATTGTAATGAAAAGCCATTAGTTGTTCAATGTATTCATTAATTGTTTGATAAAAATCTCGAAAGAAAATAGAGCAACCATCCTCTCCCCATGCAGTTCTACCATCGGATGTTAACTAGGCAGTTCCGAATTTTAAGTCCCTTATTATCTGGAATATATTTCATAAAAATGGTTTAACCTATTTTAAAGTCCTTGGTAAATTGATTTTGTTTGTGAAATGTGTTTTGTTTGACAAAGATAAACATTCATTTTGCTAGAAAAACATTTGCCTGTGTATAAAATGTTCCAGTCTAATTCAAAGTAATATTTAGATTAAAAACTCTTTGATTATTACAAAATATGTAAATAATATCTTAACCTTGTAGCACTGAGCCAACAAACTGTGTTAGGCATCACCATACATTGGGTCTCTGTAAAATGAGATGACCTACTTGTTAATACTGTTTATAGACAGCAGTGTTAATAGTTGTTACTTTGTTACATGGGGAAGTAGCATTGAGGATAACTCATCCCAGTATTGTTGATGTGGCTGTCGTGTTTGTTAATGTAAAATACCTATAGCTACATGGAGCATTAGGTGGAGCAGCGTGATGCATTGGGTTACAGTATGGTGCTTGCAGGGTGTGACTTTGGGCCTGGGCAAGACACTTTATCAAATGCCATATACTTTGGATAGAACATTATTGTGCTTCTTTCATTGTGCTATATCACAAGATGGCTTCATTTGGTAAACCAGCTGGGTGATATTGCGAAGTGCAGCTCTAGCGGTACAGTGGGCCACATTCAGCTTTGTAGTGCGAAATATGTGAACAATTTTAAAACAGGCCATCGTATCTGCAATATGGTGAGATATTAACTTCTGTATCATTAGTACATTACTACTGATAGTTATTATTAAAAGGAACTTATTTTGTAAAAAGCACGCTTAGTATGTTGTCATGAAGTTATCGATTATGATAATGTCATTCTACACTAACTCTACAGAACGGTGTAGGTTGTTTACACGGGGAGCATAATTATTGAACAATTGCACTGACACGTTTTAAAGATTTTTGTGCAAAAACATTTACCAGTAAATAGGCCATTGACTCTTTTGTGTTTTTGAAAGGGGTGTTTTAATTCTTAGTAAAATTTTGACTCTGTTTGTGCAACACATTTCCGCTACATTAAAAAGGTTTTAATTTGGATTGGAAATAAATCCAGAAAGCTGAATACAGTTGTCGGCCTGTTGAGTCCTGAAATTGATTTAAACAGTGCAAAGTCCAGGAAAGGGTATGTTTGTTCAATACATCAATGTACTGACGTCTATTCCCCTAATCAGAGAAGGCTCCTACATAAACTCTGGCAAGCTCTTAACACACGTGTTCCATCTGCGTCCAATTAGGAACGTCCATTACGTGACGTCACCGATCTGCGCAAATGGCAATGATGATCACCGTCTGTACGCACCCGTGCTCGTGACTGATTTAGTGGAGCGTAATTCACATTCTGTCCACGTAACGTGTAGGTAGCGAGTTGTACCTTTATCCATCTGCTCATTGGTCTCGTCTACGTTGTCGTCACCGGTGGCGGGCTTGTCGAGATGTGCTCATAAAACAAGGCAGTTGCGAGTATGCTTTAGTGGTACCCGTTACGTCCATGGTCGTGTTTGAAGTGTGGTGAAATTGTGTCTTGTTCTCTTGTGTCAGCAGAGCGAGTGTATTTGAGTACCTAGTTGCGGATCGATTGCCTACATTCCCGCACTGGACTCAAAAAATAAACAAGCTTCTTCACCACCAACTGTCAAACTCTCAATGAATAGTCGATCTTGTGGAGACAGTTTTCTCGAACCACACGTTATAAGTTGTGGCTGGTGGACCGATGTGTAGCAGGGCCTTTGTACATGAAAGGCTTATTTACAGACGGATCGTGGACATAAAGCTCCTGTGGATACCACTAACTCTTAACCTTTCTAGATTTCTTAGCATTCTGCATGTAAGTACAAGACAATTGTAAAGAGGAAAGTTCGACGACAGTTTGTGGTTCGTATTTGGCACAATATGTAAGTAACAGTTTTTCCCATTATTTTTGTGTATGATCTATTTGCGTGTTTTTTGTTCTACAATTAGGCCTATTTGAGTTTTGTTTTATACGTTTATAGTATTTTTGTGATCATGGTCACTTTCTATTTGATTCCTTTGCGTTTTGTGCTGTAGTTTCTAGCGATAAAGATACAAACAATACAAAATAACAGTTAACTGATTAACATTAACAATTGCTGAACCGATTTTATTATGTATAAAACAATATAAACGGAATCAAAGTACTGTGCCTTTGGTATCCCCGTGTAAGTATATGTTAAAACATGAGTAGAGTAGGTTTTTCCGGTTAGCTTCATACTAAATTGATGTTATTTTTGTACAAATTTTGATAAAACGAAAGTAGAACTTAACTGTCATCAATTTATGCTACCTGTTCTCTTGCAAAATTCCGGAATTAGTCTGTTAAAATTTGCTTGAACGGGAAACTGTGGATAGGATTTAGGAGCAAAACGCAAATAATATAATTCTGCGCACTTATTTGTACACTTTATATTTTATTTTCAAACAACAAACTATATTTCCTCATTTCCTGCTTTCATTGCCCCTCATATATTCGGACTGTATTTTGTGTAGTAGGTGTAATTTCAGTCCACAAAGATCTCCTCAAATTGAATAGTTTACGAGTCTACAGTAGGTTCTACACTTTATTCAATATTTTCATTGAAAAGTTTTAACATGGCCAATAATGGTCTTTCTTCAGTCACAAAAAGGAGTTGCTCTCTCAAATAAACGTATTTGAATGTCTAGTTGTCAAAGTCCACAGCGGACAGACCTCAAACGTACAAGTAACTAGAAAAACAAACAACCAAATCTTAAAATTTACAAATTAGAAAAAAATTTACAATTGAAATTTTAACAAAAAAACTAAATAATAAACAAATATATGCATACATGAAGAGAACAGATACATACCGATAAATATTTATAAATAAATAAGCAAATAAATGATAGTCAATGTAGAGCGGAAAACCATTTTGTGAAATCGTCTCGACTTTGCCATAACAGGTTTGCTGTCGTCAATAAAAGCTGAACTTCCTCTTGCTGACTGAAAGTGTACAACAATAACAACGAACTCTAAAACTATAACTGTTCTCCAAAACTAACACGAAATGTCCCCCTTTTTTAACGGAAAATGTAAAACCACGTGTAATTTTACAGAAGAGTTGAAAATTAGAAGGTGAAGGCTGATTTGGGTGAAAATTAGCACATCCCCGGACAACAACAATTTGGAAGGTTTTAATTGACATGCCACCGCTCCTCTTTTTCCGGGTACGAGCTTACCTGTTGTTTCCAGGAAGGGCATGTAAATGGATTTGACAAGGGCTTGGGTTATCATCGTAGTGCCTTGGTGTAATATCATTGTATGATAACACAGATATATGATATCATCATAAGATATAAGACATAGAATAATTGAATATGGATATCGAATAGTAGTATCGCATTCAGTTTCTTCCTTAAGGAACGATACCTGAGGGCTTTTGCGTGGCAGTAGACAGTTTTTTAAATTTAATGGAATTTTACTGAGATTTGTTTTCCGCATCAGGTGCTCATGGAAGTAACGATAAATACACGCAAACATGTTATTGATATCAACGTGGTAACTTAAAGGCTTAATTAATCATTAATAATAATTATTATTACGTCTTTTATGCAGTTGGCTAATAAAATTGTCAATCCGTGTACATCGTAATGTTTTTCTATACTTAAAGAAATCAAAACACATGACCTGCCATCGCCAAAACGTTACAAATTGCACTACTAAAACACATCTTTTCAAAACCTCAAGTTGTCCAGTTATTATTTTTCCGCCCTACATAGAATTGCTCTCCCGTGTTCCATTAGGTACGTTGATTAGGGAAACATTCGAATCAATGCTCCCGGACGAGAGTAAATTAAACCTGCAACTTCACTCTGGAGAGAGCCTCAGTCAAATTAGCATGAAGCCATCAAAAAACTTAATCAATTTTGATTTGATAAATTGATATAATGTTCTATGGCCACGCACTAAATAGGGCATCTTTGGAGGAGCGAAAAACTTTAATATTGGAAGATGAGTTTTTACGATGCCTTGTAGAATTAAAAGAGTCTGTGCAACCTTCATTAAAGGTCATGGTTTTTGTCAACGTCATGCTAATTTACAAAGATACAAGAACATCCACCAAGAAGGTTTCAGCTGAATATAGTGTGTACTTGTTGAGAAAAACAGCCAGAAACTGTTACAGTATTTTCACAAGAAAGTCTGATCCATCCGCGTTTAGCGAGGTGACAGTGGGTACTAACCGCCGCCGCGTCGGGCCCAGCAATCACAAAAAGACACCGATTTGAATCTCCGGAAATTGCCTCCAAGCAATCTTTGGAGATTCAAATTTTTCGAGATGCATTTGATCGTTTCTAATCAACAGGGGCACTTCAGACGAAGTAAATGCTTAAATTATACCATTACCATCTGTACAACAAGCAGGCTTTTGGGGAAAAGATGTTTTCAGAGTCTTTTACTAGACTCTAAGCTTTAATACAAGGGATCAGCGAGGATAGTTTGATTGTCAACTGTTTCCGTAAAATACAGTTGATAACCATTGTGTGTCGAGGGTATTCTTATCAATGTTTCAGAACATTGCGGATTATACCAGGGGGGGGGGGGGAGTGATTAATCCACGGCTGAACTATGTCAGGTAGCACAGACAGTGTTCACTCAAAGAGGAACGTCCGAAATTAAGTTTATCATGCTGTCTTAAATTAAGGGTGAGTACACGGATTCAGATGGACCAGCATTCGGCCTATAATGTAAGTTGAGCCTTTTCGAAATTTGACTTTTTTTTATCTGTTGCCCGGACGTATCAAAAGCTTAACTTCCTTGTAAACCTTGCAACTCGCTGAACTAGTTTTTATTGAAGATTGAATCTACAATTATTAGACTTTCTTATTGTATCAAGAAGAAAACCACAAGGGAAACTGACTGGGTAAATTTTAAATAATTTGGGGTTTAAAAAAATAAAAAAAATAATAGAGCGGGGCTTGAACCTGCGACTTTTGCATTAACGTGCCGGCACCTTATCAACTGAGTTATCTAGCACCCCGAAAAAGACAATGACGAAATAGGGAGACCACCGACATTAGGGCTAGATAACTCAGTTGGTGGAGCGCCAGCTCGTTAATCTCTTCCTTATAATTCAGACTCTCAGGATGTCAGCCCTTGATCCTTAAAACATAGGTTTGCTGCATGCTCCTGTGTGCTAAACATGGCCTCTGCTGTATGAGACAGCATCATTGATTCTAATGTAGCTTCAACCTTTGAATGTTTGATCCGGTTGCAAATAATAGCAGAAACCTAGCGAAAATTTGTCATGGTCATTATGCCCTCAAAATCGTTGCGGATAATCAAGGGTATTACCTATGTATTTCTAAACTGGCCATCCTATAAGTGTCTAAGATCGACACCACATTTAGACAAACCAAATATAAAAAGTTACTCAAACCAACCCTTTATTGGAAGGTCACTACTCTGAATGTTAATTTATTCTTAACCTATGGTTTTCAGCAGAAGTTTTGTTACTTTTATCTTCCAGCCAACCTGAATGACTGTTATCGCATTCAGTGAAATCAATAAAATCAAGTTAAAATGTTCTGGAGCTTTTTTTGCGACGATTCCCTTTACCAATAAAACTGTAGAATGATACTTTACTATGTCACATGAAAAAAAAAATATATAAAAAACGATTTGGCCCTTTTGGTCATGCCTAAACAACGACTTTATACAGACCCGTTTGTTTGCGCTCGCCACTCCGAATTGCAAAAAGACCCCCACGGGGCATGCTGCTTCGCGAACAGCTACATGACGTCACACAGTGAAGAGATATTGTGTTGTCACCATACACGGTATATACTTTCATGCACTCAAGCTTATTTGGTGAACTTTCTCCGACAAATTCCTCCATGGCTGAAAGTGACAATTCTTGGGAAGATCATAGCATAACTGAGGAAGTCATTTATGACAGTAGCAGCGACAGTGGCAGTAATTCTGCAAGTAGTTTTAGCGATTTAAGCCTGGCAAAGTCACAGACCATTAAGCTAGGACGACGAGGAATTCCGCGATTCAGATCCACCCTGCCGGCTCGAGCCGTCAGCGTGTTCCAGTAGTCCGAGGCAGCTGCTACGAAGCTGATCAGGACAACGATGTTTTTTTTAAACACCGACTGGTGAGTTGTTTA
>CM021533.1:8095931-8111683 GCA_010994315.2 Pisaster ochraceus
CCCCAGAATATGTTCCATAATTTACAAATTCCTTTAGTTTGTCTTTTTCAACCTAAACAACAATTTTTTTAAATCCCATTCGTTGAGAAACTCTCTTTTTACAATAATTTTTGAGGCATCGCATGGTGAGGTTTCAATGCCCAGGTAGAAAATAAGTGGGACAGTTCTTTTCAGAACTAAGTGGTATCCTGAATTCCGATACCTACTCCGCGGCAGTGGAATAAGCAAGACCTAGTTTCCAAAGAACAAATCTACACAGCAAAGTGGTTATACACATGGTGTTACCACAAACCGAATATACACTCTCTTTTTTAAACCTAAATTCTAATTAAATCCAGACTAGAGGAACAACTGTTTCATGTTTTCCGACAATCCATTGGTACAGTTGATGTAGAGGGTTCAGCCACTGAAGGTTCTGAGCCGTGGACGGTCCACTGATGTTGAAGGATCAAATGCTTCTCCAGTCTTGGAGGTTTCCATTAGCATAGATCTAACAAAAGCAAAATATTCCATTGAAAACAAATTAAAATTACCCATAAAGTCATCTGATATTCATTTTATTTTTATTTTTTATTTTATTATTTTTTTGAAATAAATCTTTTAACTATTTATTTATTAGGCCTAATTATTAATTTATTTTTAGGTGAATCAATCCACTCATTTAAACTATTTCAGTCATTGTTTTGTTATTTTTATATTTCCCATTTCTTGAAGTATATTGGTAGTTGTAGGCTAAGAAAGGATCAATGAAGGGTGTGGAAGAAGCTCGACACTTCTATTTTACAGTGGGATTTATAGCATTGTCAATGTTTGTTGACATGACGACAAAAACCATTAAACGGTAAATATGTACATGTGCATTGTACATGCATAAGCATAATGGTTTCGCCCGGTATCCGAACAAAGATTTTCCGATCATAACCGATTTACGGACATTTCGGCTCGCGCATGGTTCCCACTCGCCCCACTGCTTCCTTCCAATATTACCTTGGGGGTTTAGCTCCAAATT
This sequence comes from Pisaster ochraceus, assembly GCA_010994315.2. Classification (NCBI taxonomy): domain Eukaryota; kingdom Metazoa; phylum Echinodermata; class Asteroidea; order Forcipulatida; family Asteriidae; genus Pisaster; species Pisaster ochraceus. The sequence continues at coordinate 8,096,941 of CM021533.1, forward strand.
TCCGTCCGATTGGCCCTTTCGCTCTCTGGCTTTTTGTCTTTAAGTTTTCTCTGACCACGTTGTTTCAGTTATTTGGGGCCTTCAGTGTGGAGTTCGCGAGAAGTGTGGGCGAAGTATCCAGACAGTCATCGGTCAACTACACACTCGAAACCCTCAAGTTGGATCGCGTTACCCATTCCTTCCTAAATAGCTGAATCAGCTGGAGTAAGGATTTTTGTCACTGTTTCTTGTGCAGCCTCCAAAAGGACGCTATTTTGGCATTTGTTAGTCTTAGTTGCACTTCACATGCATGAGGTCTGTGCTTCTGCAGGCCTTCGTTGCATTGTTTACAAGCACGTAGTCAGTGGTTGCGCAATATCATCAGCAACCTCTTCCACTGTGTGACGTCATGATATTTCTAACCAATCAAACGCCAGCAGCGGCCAAATGCTCACAAGTTTTGCCAAATCACCAAAAATTACCTTGTTTTTTATGCGATGTTCAAAAAATTTGGAAACCAAATAACTTGACTCATAAAACAGTAGTCTGCAAACATCACTCTAATATCACGTTAAGATGTTGTGTCAGGGGTTGTGTACAAACTCACATCGAGCTTATTATTCAAAGGCTAATTTAGCTTAGACAGTATTTTAGAAAGTATTTTAGAAAGTATTTCTCTGGATGATTGGTGCTGAATGCCAGCAGTGAGCCATGGGGTTAAACTACTCACACACCGAAACAAAAAATCATCATCATCATTTTGTACTTCGTCTTCAAAAAATAATGTCTGCATTGTTTTGATTGTTGTTAGTTTTACATCATTTGGAATAGGGCCCACTTAAATTAATATAGCAAAGTCACAGCAGATCTTTAATTTAAGTCTTTGATTCAACATGAAAAGGACAGAAAATATCAAATGAACCGGGATTGCGTGTTACCAAGTGACATTTTCTAATTAGGAAAGGTAAATGGTTTAATAGACACGAGGGAAATAAACGAGTTGTTCATTGTTGCAGTTACAAATCCCTTGGTAAGTCTGTATTGCTCTTACCTCAATTCCAAATGCACTTAAAATACGTCACAAATTCTCTAGATGCTTTCCTGCGTGTTTAATAAGGACAAGATGAAGCGCACAGTTGATGTTTTTGTGGTTTTTATATAAGGAGGGATCCTTCGCACTTTATTGTTGGTGTGAATGGGATTAGCAAAAACCATTGCTGACTAACACTCTTTGTGATGTTTATACATTTTTTAATTAAAACAAAGAGCGTATATATTTTCTAGATAAAAAAGGCGCTATAATAGCGTCTAAATATCGTTGTTATATAAACAGCTTGAATGTAAACTTAAAACAAACAACATGGAATTTGTTTTCTTCAATCTTGAGCGCTCACATGCATGAACGGTTGATATTAAAAACGTGTTTCAAAAAAACTTTCACTTTCGGAGAAAAAAATCCACAAGTGTGGTACATACATACTTTGACAAATCTTCAAAATTGATATGACTTAATGTTTAGATAAAGAGGTTTACAAGTTCATCTTGAGTCAGTACTGCTTAATGTGTTTTGTGTAAAGAAGCAGACGGTTGAGTTGCACTATAGTGTGCCACTAATCAGGCGTGATTGTATAGTCAAAGTAGCGTAGGTCCATTGTCGGCAGTGATTGATCTTCCGCTGATTACACATCAATACTGTAGCTTGCAGCATTATTGATGTTTCATTACCTCTTACTTTACACCTGATATATGTTCCAGACGTGCTCAATTTTCCTAGACAGCCTTTGGCTGAATACGTGGATTCTGCGTGTTTTATTTATTTGTTTTTCTACTCTGGGTGGCTTCAATTTTTCTTCTTCTGATGTTAACGTTTAAGAACATACCAGCTGACTGTCTTCAGAGCAATCACCTCTGTTCATGATGACGGCTGTCTTAATGTCTCTATCGAATCTTGTTATGCTTTGCGGTGAAATATTAGCAATTATTATTAAATTGGCGTACTTAGGGCCTATAAGTTTTGTTTCATAATTTTGACAAAACATTGGCGTATTTAGGCCGCGTTGGAGTTACCCCTTCACCCGCGACTCCCCTCTCTACTTTTCCCAACACCCACGAGTAGGCTACAAAAATGTAACTTTTTTTCTGTGTACTAGTGTGCTAATATTCTCAGGGAAATCCCCTATGACCAAATTGTTCAGCATTCTCGTGAGACTTGGGGCATTTAGTCTGGCCTACCATTGGTGTGGTTTCTTGCTCTAACCAGACTATCTCACACTGACACATCAAACTTACCGTATTGTCATGTTACCAAATTTACTATACTTAAGAAGCACGGGGAGCTGCAGTCTATATTATGCACCATGCATCAAGACAAGCTTGCTCTGTGGCAGGAACACATGTACTTATTATTCGGTACCTTATGGAGACTTAAGGAGTGGAGAAAGGAGGGGGATAAAAGGTCTCCACGGGGGATTGCTAAAAGCTGGGGTGCTCCACAAGGAAATTGGTGCGCAAAGTCTATGGGAAAATACAGGGACAACGGGAAAGAACAAAATATTTCTCCACAGGGATGCATAGTATTTTGAGAATGTGTGACCAAAACTGTGGCTGGACCTAGTTTGTCTTCCCTTTAAAGTTTTCTGAAAATCCACGAAGTACTTGAGAATCCAAACACGAAAGCTCCGTTGCACAATATATGCCACATATAAACCAGGTTAATGTTTCCATGTTCTAGATTGAATATTATGTAGGTCTAAGTCCGTGTGTGCGTCCCATCTCTTGCCACAGTTTTACATGCGCCTCAAGGACCATATAAGGGTGCTAGTTGGTAAATGAATAAAGAACACTGTTTAATGTGTGTTACAATCCCTTAATTGGCACGCTGTGCTCCCGTGAGATATCCCACACGCTTTCAGTGCCATCGGACAGCCGCGTAAGAAGTCCCATTCTATTTGGCTGTATGCTCGTTAGGGTCATGTTTGCAGATTCTTGCGTGTTTCAATATAGTGGTTTGTATGTTTTGAGCTCCAATTTATTTACCAAAAACACAACTTCTGTTGGCGTGAAATGAGGTATGACTAAGGAACTATTGCTGCGTGCAGGGTTCCATATGCTATTCGGAGCTCTACTCATAGGCATTATATCAAAACTTAGACCCATGCACACCTAAAAGGGAAGAAATATCATTGTTTGTTGGAAGGCTGAATTAAGTTTTCTCCTCTTAAAGTTTCCCCAACGACGCACCAGTGTATACAAACAACCTGTGGAAAAACTTCATCATATTCAGTGCTAACGTTTTAGTGGGAAAATTGTTTAAGCTGTTGACATTTTTTGTTTTACCTTGATGCATGACTTGTTTCGATTGCAGCAGTTAAATGGTGATAAGTGCTGTAAATGCTACTTACTTGACTTTGGGATTGCAGTCAGACGTTTCTCTTAGGGCTTGGTACTGGTAAACTTTTAGTTGAGCTTTCAGATTGAAACGCTCGATTTTGTTACTCGTTAGCTTTTCTCTCTATTTAGGCTACTTAAACATTGAAATTAATCGAACAGACTCTATACCAATGTAATTTCTCTTTCAGATTGCTTGTGTAACTTGATGCACTCGTCAGAGTTAACACCATATGGTTGTGATGTTTTTTTCTAATCAATTATTATAATTCAAAACATAGCGCAAAACAAATGTCATCATCATGCAAATATCCAGGTGCATTTTATTAACTTTTCAGAAAAACTTCACTTCCTTAAACAATGGAATCACTTAACGAACCAAAAGTCCACTAAATTCAATTTTTCTGAAGTGTTTTTTTTTTCACGGTCAAACCTTTACCCTCAGGAGTACTTAAAAGTTTAATTGTCTCTTAGCTGCGGTTCATTTTGTTTGAAGGGTCACCCAAACACATTACATTTGTTGTGTCTTTTTGTCAGGAGCTCTGTCTCTTATATCTCACTCTATTGCGATATAAAACAAGGACGCAATTGATATCTCTGTATTGAAATGTGTAATCCCCTGCAATAGGCGACCTCCTAGTGTCCACGTTTTGTTGGCAACAGCTCGACTTTGTACATACTTTTAAACTGGGGATCTTACCCTAACCCAACAAATGGTACATTTTTATTAACTTTCAAATAAATGTACCTGCCCTAAAGAATGGCAGCAGTACACGAACCAAAACCCCATTATACTTAATTTGTTGGAATGGAATCTTGTCCGCTGTATACTTATTTAGGTCCCCGCTTTGAAATACTTGTTCATTAATGTCACTCCCACACACTAGTCGTCGACCAGGTTTGACACCAAAGCGAAGCGAGGACGTCCTCATTCTGCCAAAACACCCGGTTCCCTATTTAAGTATGTGGTTTGAATGGAGTAGGTAAGCTCATCAGTCAATTTATTGTTTCTTAACATATATAAAGTTAACATTTGATTTTATTGACATTTTTCACAAGCGGTGCTCCTTGGCGGCCTTTTTGAATTACCGTAATGTAACTTATAAATAACAGCATTTAACACATAATGGCCTACAGTTCACTACAATGTAAAACTATTTGTGCTCAGGTAAACACAATGTGGCCAATGCAACAGTAGAACCCATGGTTATGATCTTAGTTTAATGCAGAGACAGTCACAACGTTTGGTTTGGTATTGATCAACCTCGCCGTTTTAAAGTTTTACGCAAAAACGTCGGGCGCGTAACCCGCCCCCCCCCCCCGGCCTACCAGATTTAACACCGCCTCCACTTTCTTAAAATTTCTTTTTTGGGTAATCTTTCTTTGAATAATGTTGGTATTAGTTTTAAAAAACAACAACAACAATTTCAAATTGTTTTTTTTTTTAAAACAACAATTGTTGCGTAAAACAATAATTTTAAAAACTCTCACAAAACGACACAAGACACTTAGAATTCAGAATGTAACATAACATACAGAAATACAAATTCTTTGGATTACCTTCAATTGGATTACCTCTGTGATCAAACGAAATCACTTTAATGTGGACATAGTTGAAAAATCATTGTGACATCTGAAATAAACACCCGTCAAAAAATACTGCATGGATAACGCAGAAAACGAGCCACGAAGATAAACTTAATACCCAAATAAATCGTTAGGAGAAAACATAACAACATTGAAGGATTCCATATGCATCATTTAGTGTTATCTCTTTTAAGGAAATCCTCATCTCTTGTCTCTCTTGAAGTGACTCCTTTCTTTTGTCCTTGTGCATTACACTTTAATAACATCCATTGATAAAGCCAACGATGCACCATGCATCAAGACAAATTTGCTGACTTCCGAAGGGTGTCTGTCGACTTGAAATCGCTCGGGAGAGGTGTCAATGCCACGCAAGAAACGGAGCTAATGGTGCCGCTGTCTCTTTCACTCATTCCGCCGGGTTGGTGTGTTAATGGCGGGCCTAGCTACCACTCGCAAGGGATGTGAATGTACTTCAAACGAGGGCAGAAACCTAATGAAAGTAAAAGTGGGCCACTTAAGAACTCCGGCAGGGATTAGCAAACCCTTACCAATAATACCTATAATCTATCATAATGCACCCACTTTCAGTCCTCTGTAGGAATATTTGCTCATTTTGAAGGCAGGGATCTGTCTTGATTAAATCAAGTCTGTAGGTCTTGTTGACGTAGATGTTTGCGCCGTGTGTAAGAATCATGTGCTTCTAAACCCAAAGTGGTCTCTCTTTATAAGCCGATGAACTAAAAAGAAGACACTGTTTTTACATTCTCCTCAGCATATTTACATCTTATTATTTATTCACTCTTTGTCCTGTTGACAACTGTTTACTAATCTATTAGGTTTCGTCTCTGCGGCTTGCAGGCTTTTTGCGCCAATTTTTCAGTCACTATAAAATTCTTTAACTTTCCGTGGCCATAGCCAAAGCCGGCTAAAAGCCATGTTTTGAACGGGTCGTCGTCCATTGGTTACTTCATAGATTGCTGTTGCAGAATGTCGAGGTTGATTTCATTCCGCGATTCTGAAATGAAACATAATCTGCAAAAGCAATGGCAAGGAAAAAGACATTACCCTTTGCCGAGAACCAGATCCTCTGGGAACACCACACCCTTCTACAGGTATCGCTGTAACACAGGACCCATTAAATAACGCTGAATCCAGAGTGTCTCACAACCGAACTAATACGTTGCATTACCCTACCTGGTTTATGAAGGAGGTGGATCCCTAGTGGCTCACTTCAAACAGTTCTGGATTGGAACTGATCACTTCGTCAAGGCAGAGGGGAGGGGCAGTATATGAGCCGGTTTGGGGGTCACGTTGACCCACAAAATGGTCCAGTGTTCGTATTTCTGACACTGTCTTTGAGATTTTGACTGGAAATATGGACCATACTGATGGTTCTGCCGGCCCCACTAGGACTCGGAACCGTTTCAAATCTGACCGAGGAATATTGTTATTCTTTTAGTTGACTTTGACTACACCGGACTGATCGATCACTCTTACCATTTAACACCGGTATACGTTCGTGATAAATGATATATAAATGGACAGCTGAATGGAGACAGTTCTACGACATTCTGAGATTACTTATTAATTCTTTGTGCAGGTTTTACCACATGGGACCGATTTCGGGTTTTTTTTTTTTTTTTTTTTTTTGAGTAGCTGTATAAAATTGGATAAAATATGTCAAGGCTCATGGTGTTTCAGACCCGGCGGGTCGCTATAATGGCCATGGACAACGAATTACTGACCCGACAAAGGAAGCCAACTTAGCGGAATAGACTTCACAATTGTTATTTTTGATTTTCTAACACCTAGAAAAGTTAAAAGAGTGAGAATGTAATTTACACTTACCTCAGAGAGTTAATGCACTCTGATTGGTCGAAGACTGGTCACGTGGTGGTGTACATGTGATGTAAAGACATCAACATCGTTAGGGATAGAGAATTTCAGGCTGCTAACATTGTTCCCTATATTATAGCTGCCATCAAGCGTACAACAAGGGGGGAACTGACAGAAGTTGCCCTAACATTCCATAAAGGCTGACTTCCAAGATGTTTTTCAGTAAAACTCAAAGAATCTAGATAGCCTACAGCGTCTGGTCTGGTTATACATTGAGTTAAGGCTTTTGCAGACGAGGCAGAAAGGGATTGCATGAATTGACGAGAAAGATGCCGATAGGGAGAGAGTATGCAACACTGATTTACAACGAAGCGACAAAGATTCACCTGGGAAATGAAAAACATACTTTTGAAGGCGAAAAGAGAATGTATGCTCGGACCCTCGAAGTGAGAGTGATGTGTGTCCGGTGGCAGTTCTAAATCAGCTTTACAAGCTTGAAAGCCAAAAACAAAGCTTTGTTGCAGCTACCCTCCTCCTCAATATGATGAGCCTGACTTATGGTACTAGAACACGCCCCCTCCCCCTGGTAAGAACAAACTTGGATACATGATGATAGCGAAAGCTATACCGGTAGGCAACAAACCACTGTTTTCGGCAACCACCATCACAACCTTCAAGTAGGGTGGTGTATGCTGTACTGTTTGTTGTTTTGTTTTCGTAGTACATTGTGCATAATGAACGCACATGCAGGGCGTTATTCATAGCCATTTATTTTCCAGAATTAGTAACACATTTATAGAACAAATTATCTCATAACGTTTTCAGCCAGGTCTTTATTATCGTATTTAATTGACAAAAACTTAATCAGTTGTGCATGTTGTGTTTCGCATCATTAAAGTGCTTTCAGAAGGTTATTATTAGAGGTGTTTTTTGTATTACTTTTTACAAACCAACCACATGGAAATTTAACGGAGCATTCTAATTTCAGTCTGGTCTCACAGTATTGAATGATAATAATCAATGCATATTAGAGAGACAGTTTACCAAGCATATAAAGCTGAAATGTGACCCCTGAACATAAACATAACATTCTGGAAATACCGCCGAAGAAAAAGTCACAAATTCACAGCAATTTCACGGGTTGTCTGTTACAAAGATATTTATTAGTGGAAATAACAGTGCGAGGAGGCGATCTCCACTGCGTGGTAGTGACCTTAGATGGTGGCTGGCCTGATATTCTCAAAATGTTTTCGGAAGTTAGAATGCGCTTGAGACTAAAGGCTTGATGTGTTTCTTGTGAACGTTACAGCTGCTGTTCCCCCGTTGTTTAAGGATTATTTCAGATTGTATAAGCTTGAATTGGGTATTCTCATGAACGTTTCATGATTTATCAGCGTTATTTGCAAACAGGGATCAAGACAATGAGGCGCTGCACAGACACTGAGAGTCTCTTCAAACTTGCGCCCATTAAAGTGCTCCAAGTTTTGTTTCCTTCACACACATAAAAGTAGACCTAATTGTACGATCCTACAACTCAAAAACTGGGGTGTTAAAATTGATGTAAAAAAAATGCTGAGGATTTGTCTCTTTAGGCCTTTGATACAACTTGTTTCATCTGTTGATGGCATTCTCATCAACTCTTACTCAGAGTTACCCACTTTTGGAATGTTATATTTTAGACGTAATTCAGTAATTCACTAAAGCATTTTTTCCCCACAGTGTACCGAGCTTGTGGAACTATAGCTTCCTACAGAAAGTCCCCATCGCCCACTCTACATGGAGTTCAAACACTCCCCAACCTTCTCCTTGATTCGAACCGAGCTTCCTTACTTGTCGTATCTGTGGGAGTGAGGGGTGGCTTCCCTCCCTCAATTGGGTTTTGTTCTCAGTAATTGACCAAACGTTTTAACCTTTCCGTAAAATGAACAATCCGAGAGAGAGAGACAAAATAAACGGGAAAAGGGTTAATAAATGACCAAATGATTTAAAATAACTAACTGAATGGCTAATGACTCGGCCTTTATAGTGCTTCTTGTAGCGCTTTTATAGTCCTTTTTAAATTTGTTTATTCTATCTGTATTTCCTTCCTTTTTAAACGCTTTGGGGTTTATGATTTTGATGTAAGGCGCGATAAGTTCTATTTACTTTAGTATTATTTGTCAATTTGTCAATTTGTCAATATTGTTGTATTTCCACAGATGCTGCCAAAGTGTATCACGTCGCCAGCTTCAAAGAAGCACGTCTAAAGCATGACATCTGATCAGTTGGGATAGAATTAACAGGCTTCTCGGTCAAGGGTCTTTCACATTTATCTTGCTTAAAAAGCGAATACATTTTTTATCTTTTAAAAAAAGTTGTCGAAGATTGTTGGACAAATCAAGATGGATTTAAAGGACACATCAGATGAAAGTGAATTCTACTTGTGTGACTTATTATCCTCTGCTATGCCATGTGATGCCAACACTACTATTCCGTTGCCTGAGTTCACTCCCTTTACGGCATTTAAGGTGGGCGTCCTGGCTCTTATGATATTATTTTCCACCGTGGGAAACTGCATCGCCATTGCCGTCACCTGCAAGATCCGAGGCCGCCGGAAATCCACAGTGACTACGCTGATCCTGAACTTGGCCGTAAGTGACCTCATCGTGACGTACTGCCACATGTTGGTCTATCTGATTTGGTACTCAACCGATGCATGGCTAGGTGGTGAAGGTCTTTGTAAAATCGCAAAGTTTTTCTCCAACTTTGGCTTATTTGCTTCGTCGTTCATCACCGTGGACGTTGGGTTGGACCGATGCCTGGCAGTCCTTCGCCCGTTGGGGCACCGTCAGCGACCGTTCCATATTAAGATGATGATTATAACCTCGTACATGGTTGCCTTTCTCTTCAGTATTCCACAGGTGAGTATTTAACTTTTATAACGTCGTTGCTTCATAACAGAAAAGTAGGGCTCCATTTCATTACAGTTGCTAAATGAAAAGGTTTGCTTAGCATAGACAACTCTAAGACGAAATGGGTTACAAATCTGCTTACGTTGATGCGCTTCACAATCGGGTTTTGGGGGGAGGGGGTTGAACAAAGAAATATTGACGAGCGGGATTTGAACCGACGACCTCCGGATTAATGTGCTGGCGCTCTATCAACTGAGCTATCTAGCCATATGTTGGTTCTCTCTCTATTTTTTTCCCAATATTTTTGTTCGGGTGCCAGTCGGACGCCATACAGCCGTAAGCTACCGTGTGCCAGGGATCACACGCAAGTTTACGGTACAAGCGGCAGCCAAGGGAGACCGCCAACATAGGACTACACAGTTAAGTTGGTAGAGCACCGGCACGTTAATGTGGAGGTCGTTGGTTCAAATCTCGCTCTAGTCATTTCTTTGTTGAACCCTAAGTTATTTAAAAACTACCCAGTCGGTTTCCTTTGTTGCTTGATATTCTAATGAACGTTGGCAATTTACAATTCTCTTACTTCGCGTTCAAGTGGTGTAAAATTCCCTGCTATACCCTTCCATGTGCGAAATTTGTTAACATCCAAAATCATCCCAATGCGTCACATTTCAAACATACGGATTGGCACAATTTTAGTCATTCCTAAATTTTCATAATTACAACTGACTAACGAGAGACCCATTTATAGTTGACATCCATTGGCCTCATACTTCAAATTTCACTCTGAAGGAACATCAAATATAAAGGCTTTTACAGCATTTTAACGTAAGGTTTTCAACTTTCTAAGGACAGGACAACCAGTGATAGAAAGAGCCCCTCTATATAAATCAAGCTTATGTGAAAACCTTAAATTAATTCTTTAGCCTAATCCAAAAGGCCTCTATGCAAAGTTAATTCTTCAATTAGTTCTGAAGCCAGAAGTATTAATTATTAATTGTATATAGTTTGGTATTCATTTGGAGTAAATCCCCGTTGAGTCAATAATCCTGATGTATCAAGAATACAACGATCCCGCTGAACTCTCAGGCCGAAAATCCTGCTGCCGATTCAATTACCGTAGCGATGCATATTCAGTCTGGATCCATACCAGCGGACTAGCGGACAACCTCTATGCATAAATGCACAGTTCCTATTTAAATGTTCAGATGTAACCGTTGCCATAACCTTGAATGCATAAAACCCAAAAGTTTTTACCATTTTTTTTATTGAAAATGCGGACAACCTCTTCGATGAAAGTTTTTGTTTGATTTGCGTTAAACCCTAAAATTTAAAGTCAGTCTAAGAAACTGAGGTTTGGTTGTAATTTTACCGCTTCAATATCGAACATTAGATGACATGAGATAGCACCCACCAGCCAGTTTACAATCAATTTTAAGAGTAGTCAAAAAATTCCCTTTTGAAAAGGGAGGTCCCTACTACTAAAGACCAATACCCCCTTTTTTGTTTGTCAAAAAGAACCGGTAGAATCACGATCAAACTGCGCCTGAAAATGTTGACTCGTTTAACTTTAAGATTCTGTCTCACCATTATGACGTCACTCAAACACCACGTAAGGTGTTTAGAGCATAACTATTTTGTTACTTTGTCGAAACAATGGCTTAAACTTGGGATTTTGGCTAAGGCTCCGTCTGCCTGAATAAAGCTCCGTAAGGAATGCGCATATTTTCTAACGGGAGCCTCTGTGCCAAATGCCTAGCTCAAGCCGCAGCCGTAGTTTCGTAGATCACACAGCGTTCTTCAACTTTGGCTTGGCTTAGGCTCCGTCTGCCTGAATAAAGCCCCGTAAGGAATGCGCACATTTTCTAACGGGAGCCTCTGTGCCCAATGCCTAGCTCAAGCCGCAGCCGTAGTTTCGAAAGGATTCGAGAGAGAACTGATAGAGAAAACAATACTTAATCAAACTTCTGGTCCATGTTTTTAATGTGAACTCAAATTACAATGCGCAGCCTTTCGTCGGTAGTGTGGAGTGAGCGTAGTTATGCAGAAAACGTACGATTTTTTGGTACAGTTTTATTATAAAACTTGGCGAAAGTCTTTGCACTCGACCATTCTGCACTGGTCTCAAAGACAAGCTGTATTGGAACTCTTGCAGTTGCAGCTGCTGAACTAGAGGCTGCTCGTACGCTATGAATTTGTAACAACACAAAGATATGGTTTTTCTGATAAGATAGGTAAAACAAATCGGCTTGAAGTACACACCTGGTCTGCTTTGTTTTAATAAACTTCTTGCTGTAAGGCGACACTGTGTGTCATAAATACATCATCGATGCATAGCAGATGCAATGTTTGGATTCGCTGCGCTGTAAATAGAGCAAGGAAAGTAACTACTTTTTTACTGAGCACCGCGAGAATGATGGTCTACAATTTTCATAAACTTGGTGGTTAATACGCGACTGTCAAAAGTACATGATCTATGGGCAAAGTAGTGGACGAAGTTGCTGACCTGACAGAATTAATAGAACTGTAAATGAGACCTGCATAAAATAATTATGTTCAGAATTGTGAGGCTTTGCCCATAACTGGTTTAATAGAGCATGGAGGTAGAAATGCTGTGCTTGGAAGTCTCTGGCATGATACATAAAGCATTGGCACGTGCACGCTAAGTGATGTTGCCCACTCACCCCGGCCACTTTTAACATCAGTGCGCAGAATCCTTTTCCGTAAACCTTTTTCAATTCAAACCGTGCCCTAACCGTGAACCACAGTGTATAGAATTACACTACGTCGCCACAAACACGTTGAGAATGTCTAATATGTATGGAGAGAATGTGTGTGTGTTTAATAACAACTTTTTCGTCTTCATTTGGCTCGTTTTCCACAGTAGGAATGAATGAGAATGGATCGATTGTAATCAGTCCATTTCTTTTCGCTGGTGTCAATACTGTAAATAGAACAGACACAGCGATCAGTCATCGCCATAAGTAACAGCTGCAATACTATGTTGACTTTCATCTTTTAAAACGGTTCGTTTAAAATACCCATCACTCGTGTTACATTTAGGTTAAACGGTGTTTTTACACAGACGAACCTTGACTATAAGTGTATGTTTTATCAGTGTACTGGTTTTTATCTTATTCAGCGCAAGAAATAACTTTTACGGGCAACATTCTTCAACAACATCATACCCTTCAAATGCATTTTAAGGCCGACAATTTACTTTCCAAAAGTTACATGGCCCGATTTTCGCCGATATATACTTTTTAGAGTTTTTTCTGAACAAGTTGTGGCAGACGCTGTTTCAAAATGATTTTTTTTTTGCATAATGCACAAACTAAATCTTACATGCAAAAGTGTTTGTAGAGGGTTGATGGACGTGAGCTAACGTCAGAAATCCCAACAATAATTCATTTTTAGTTTGTAATACCAGTTAACCAGTGGTGGATTTTTAAAAGTTAAATACTGATACTTAAATGCAAGTTTATACTTTCTTTCGAATCTATTTAGAAACAGCGATTCAAAATTTAAATCTAAAACTTTTCTGGTAAAATTAGCCCAAAAATCTGACCTTGCCCCTTTAAAGGGTGCGCAAAACGTTGTGGGATTGAAAATATAAATTGGCAATTTTACCAAGCTCGTCCGCAAGTGTTACAATCTTCTTGTTTCTGTTGATGCATGAACGCGGCTACAGCAGTACTGAAACATTAACTAAAAGCAATCTTTAACCAGTGGGCAATTAAGTCAATATAATTATAAGAGGTAATTGAGTTTGGTTCGTGGCGATGGCATATCATGCAGTGTAAATGCCTAGAGTTCGGAATTGTATTAACTGATTCGAAATAAGGGGCACGTTTACCAACTCGACCGTACCTCGTTATGTTCTTCTTCAATTTTCCTCATATCACAGCCTCTTTAGAAATTCTACCTAAAAATCTGCCACAAATCCAACGAAAGATGAAATAGTGCTCTGTTTTATGTTTATACCACTCGTTATCTTGATTCTTGAGTAGTTTGACCCACGAATGGCCAAGTGTAAAATGTGTGGCTGATATCCTTTTCATGACATAAGACTGCAGAACAATGGGGAGTATGACTTCTAGAGATAAGTGTAACAGTCTGTCATGTTGAAGATTTCAGAAAATAAAACTCTAATTCAAATCGTCCCATTAGCCTGGTACTCGACGTGGGAAGAACACATAAACTGATATTTTATTAAAGTTTGTTAAACACTACCGGTATCAATGCGAGCTTTTTTGCTGGTACCCTGCCATGTCTTAGTCCACTGTAAACCTAAGTCCCATCAATTGGGTCGGAAACTATTTGGTACGATAAAAAGGCAAACTTGAATTCATTTGAAAAGTAGATAGCTTGAGAAAAAGACTTTGGAAGAATAGTATTTTGTTTTTCCTACAAAAGTTAAGAAGTGGTTCTTTCTCAATAATGTTGTTAGTGAAAAATAAAACATTTCTAAACTGTAACGTATATTGCCATCGGGAACAATATTATTGTTACTATCATTATTAAATGCACGATTCTACTTTTACATATCTGTGACTTCCTTCCCCTTCGGGTTTTTACTTTCAACTTGTCAGCGACATCCCACCCAATCATGCCCACCCCGACCGCCACAGTCACCTAATCCAGAAACAAACAAAAACCTTCTCTCCAAGTTAATGTCAAAAACTGATCGGCCCAAATTCCTTCACTCTTTTAAACATAACAATCATATTGTTTTATGAGCCGTCTTGGGTTCTCACTTTTTGGATAGTACTAAATTAATTTCATAACTCTGTAGGCCATGTTTTCAATAATGACGTTATGTTGTCTGTGGGTGTTGCTATACCGTACAATGACTCGCTCATGCTGTGACTCCACAATGATTATGAAATCGTTTTCCGGACCGGCTGAAAAGTGAAATCCAACTTCACAGAATCTCGTCAATAGTTCTTTGCCCTTTTGCTAATGGTTTGCAAATAGTGTATATTAAAAACTGTTTATAGGAATAGTCAATGTTATATAACACCCAAGCAGATCCTTGCCATTTGATTGAAAGATTGTCCGTCACG
>CM021533.1:8117397-8136776 GCA_010994315.2 Pisaster ochraceus
CCATGCACTAGTACATCGGTCGCTAGGCTGTCGTTGAATAGTTCCGTTGAATAGATCGCGTTGCGTTGGGCACGCACTAGTAAAACTAAGGCATATCATGTGACGCGCTCTAAACCAATCACAACGCAGAAAATATGTATGAGGTGTTATAACATTGTTTATTACTTTGTCTTCGCAATGTCAGTGGTGAAATTGTTGTGTGTATACCTACCAACAAATCAAAGGAAGTTTGAAGTATTTGTATGTTTTTTCAGTCTTGAAATGACAATTGGACGAACATTTGGGAAGCTAGTATTTACTAAATAATTTGAATGGTTTGCGTTTTTGTCTTACAACTTTTTAAAGTGTCCTTTCGTCGTTGGGAGTTGGTTCATCGTTGTGAGTTGGTCCGTCGTTGTTAGTTGGTCCGTCGCCGTGAGTTGGTCAGTAATTGTGAGTTGGTCCGTTGTTTTGAGTTTGGTCCGTCGTTCTGGGTTGGTTAGAAGTTGTGAGTCGGTCCGTCGTTATGAGTTGGTCCGTAGTTGTGAGTTGGTACGTAGTTGTGAGTTGGTATGGCGTTATGAGTTGGTCCGTGTGAGTTGGTACGTCGTTATGAGTTGGTCCGTAGTTGTGAGTTGGTTTGTCGTTGTTGGTGTCCTTCACACCTTTTATTCCCTCTTAAAAACACTCAACAGATGTCGAAAAAATATGCACATTGCGCCTTGTACATCTCCTTAATCTGTACCTGATAGTAGAGAGTACTGGATCATGGGTAGAGTAAAATAATACTTCACATTATAATACATAATGGTGTACAATGCAGGCAGTTTAAGACACTTTGATCAATTCAGTCTCAGTAATTTGAATTTATTATTTTTATTCCCTTATTTTCCAGCCCGTGGCGATAGAACTGTTGCAAGGAATTGTAAAAAAAAAAAAACTTTTCCAGTTTAAAGATGCTTGGACCTATTTATGTTTGATTTGACACCAAAATTAAGATTAACATTTTAAGTAGCATTTTACAGATTCGAGACAGTTCTAAGCTTTCGTTGAAGAAATCGCACGGGGAAAAAAATCCCTCAATGGTAAGTGGTAGTTATTGAAAACTGAAAAATGAATTTCTGTCAGGATCCCGCCGTTATCTCACATCCAGCCATGTAGAGACAATAACAATTTTGAAAATGTGCTTTGTGGATTGTCCGTGGCAAAATATATGCGAATTTGTTGTTTACATTTTACGTTTTGAAACAGCATCATCTGTCAAAACTCATTCTGTTCAGAGAACACAACATTCATTCTCAAAAGGCATTTCTTTCGGTATAAATCCGGCCATGCAACTTTAAAACATGATCCCGTTTCCTGCCGCAGTCTTCAGGATGGAGCCGTAGGGATCTGAAGATGAACCTACAGTAGAACAGAGAAGGTTTGAATCGCGTGTTGTGGTCGAACGGCGCCCTTTTGGAGACTTAAGACACACATGTGTATCAATATCGCGACACGACCGTAGAGTAGTGGCGGTGACGCGTGTCAATAAAAAGCAGTTTGCAAACGTGTTATTTCACCCCTTGTCATTAATGGAGTAACAGAACGGACTGGAGAATTCCGCCCAGGGTCAAAATTGTTCAATGTGTCATCACCAAGTGCGATTATGTGATTTTCCAGTCCATAATGACTGAATGTTGTTTCAGTCTCAACGCGATCGTCCCAACCTAATGAGTAAACCACTCCACTTTAATTAGGAGATCGTTTGAGGGTATCATTTGCTCCCCTGGTTTGGCTAGAGAGGATTCAATTCCCGTGATGTCAACTTGGATAGAAAAGTCAACCGGCTGATGGCTCCCGAGCATGCCGGAAAGTGGAGATTAGGGACGGGAAGATTTCGCAGCTTATGGAGATGCTGCTTAAAGTTACACAATAATGTGCAAGTAATCAAACGTTCCTACCTGATGTGTTTTTTGTGGGAGTGTAAAAACGTCTAAACCTGTTGTATTTTCTGTTACTTCTATGCAAATATCCTAACCGTTCTTGCGCGAATTGCACTCAGTAGCCCCCCCCCCCACACTGCAACAACGGGGGTGTTAAAATTGACACTATGGGTGTTGTCACGCATTATAGGTACAGAAAAAAGAATCAAAATTTCACATAGGGTGTTAAAATATCACTATAATTCTGCCATTACAATGACATTGGTGTTATTTCAAGACAGTGTGATGTTAATTTGGATTCTCTTTCGTATGTCGATATGTGACAGCACCCATGGGGGGTGCCAATTTTAGCGCCCCAGTTTTTGCAGTGTATAGGCTACCTATTCGCAACCAGAATTGTAAACATACCACAGATATTCAGATAATCTTACTAGACGATTCGCAACTGTGACAAAAATGTAAAATCTGTTTCCTGTTTAAACCTAGGAAAGAGTGCACAATCCTCTCTTTTTAAGGGCATTTTCCAAAATATCCGGTCTCGTCACAGTTATGTTGGAGGGACGCGTTGCCTTGGATTGGTCGATTTGAGCCATAAAAAGCTGTTGAAAGCGTTTGTTATGAAATGAATATCGTTGGAAAGATGTTCAAAAGTAGAATATGATGATCCAACAAATATGCCTCAAACTTATCCTTTTCCTTCAACTTCGTGAACTAACACAATCCGCCCTTTTGTACAAAACATCTTTTATAGCCCTAACTGCCAAATCCAAGGCCACGTGTCCCCTTAAAATGTTTACATTCTTTAAAACAAATGTTGATTTATCGCTGTAGATTCTACGCATCTGTAGCTTGTAACCTACAAAGGTTTTGCCGTTAGAGAATCGTGTTTGCGTTTTCATGCAATGCAACAATGATTAATAACGAACGAAGTAACATTCGTAGAGCGAGGTACCATGTTGAATGAATGTTAATTTGTTCGAGTTCCTCTCCTGGAAATTGAAATTCTGATTGGTAACATTGCTCCATTGATTGTTTTAGGATCTCCACTTTTACGCAGTGTAGACATTTTGCGAACTCAGTTTCACCAAATCAACAAATTGAAAACAGGGATTAATCATGTATTTGTGTTATGTTATTGGCGTAAGAATGATGAAATCTAAGCTGGAATGAATGATTGATCTGAGTGAACCGTGGAAGAGAACAAGTGTTTCTGACAACAATCTGTCGTCACGCCATTTTGCTTCTATTAAGAGATTAAATCTTGTTGAAGGATTTATATCCGGTGTATTGCAAAAGTTCATTCTGGAAGAATCGTTTTGTTCAAGTGTCTGGTCGTAAAAAGGTTCCGTTGCACTACATTGTAATGAGACTTCACTAATTTATTGAAAACCATTTTAAACATAGTGAGTTTGATACCGACATTTGTTTGTCCTTCAGGCTCAAAATCGTATATATTTATATACAGAAATAGTATTTTGAGTGGTATCCGAAAGGTGTTGATGTGTGAAGTAAAATTATAAGTATTTTTCTGTTATTTTAATTGAAATATGCAACCAACCCCCTGATCCGGCTGTGGCCTCGACGCACACCTTACAGAGTTGTCAAACACAAAAGAGATTTTAGTGAAAGTGAATTTTTTTTATTTTTCGAAAGTCTCGAAAAGTCAAAACAAAATAAACGCATGTCTTGCTCAAAATGCAATGGTACGGTAGTGTATACTATACTTATTAACTTGTTGGCCAACTTGTCATGTTGCTGTGTTGGTTATATAATAGATTACTTTAGACACTTGGCAGTGTATCCTGAAGGTAACATACAAGATTGACAGATGACTGGCGGTGCGTGGCGTCTTGTTATTGCTTGGCCGTAGTGCCGGTACTTCTTGACTACGGTGGATTCCACTGCGAGGAAAGCTCTTTCAGGTTGTCTCCTTTGCTCGGGTTGGCTTCATTAGTACATAAAACAGTTCCGGTCAAGCTGATAACTCTAAATCGGTTACTTCAAGTACTGACTCGAACGCTGCTCGCACTAACCCAGTTACATGTAACTCAATCAGACACTAAATCAAACGCTGTTCACACTAACCCGGTTAGCTATTTCTCAATCAAACACTAATAAAAACGCTGCTCACACTAAACCTAGTTACCTATTTCCAACCAATCACAAAATCAAACGCTGTTTACACTAACCCAGTTAATTATAACTCAATCAAACACTAAAGCAAACAATGCTCACACTAACTCAGTTTAATTAACTCAATCAAACACTTAACCAAAAGCTGCTTACGCTAATCCAGTTACCTATAACTCAATCAAACACTAAACCAAACGCCACTCTCACACTTACCCAGTTACATATAACTCAATCAAACACTAAACCAAACGCTGCTCACACTAACCCAGTTAGCTATTATTACTCAATCAATCACAAAATCAAACGCTGCTCACACTAACCCAGTTACACATAACTCAATCAAACACTAAACCAAAGGCTGCTCACACAAACCTAGTTAGCTATTACTCAATCAAATACTTAGTCAAACGCTGCTCACACTAACCCAGTTACATATAACTCAAACAAACACTAAACCAAACAATGCTCACACTAACCCAGTTAGCTATTACTCAAATACTTAGTCAAACGCTGCTCACACTAACCCAGTTACATATAACTCAATCAAACACTTAACCAAACAATGCTCACACTAACCCAGTTACATATAACTCAATCAAACACTAAACCAAACAATGCTCACACTAACCCAGTTACCTATATCTCAGTCAAAGACTAAATCGACCATTTATCTGTACTTCGATCAAACACTAAATCAAAAGGAAACTTACAGACAGCTTTTCCCCTTTACTTTTGGTTATTGGGGGTGTTTGTTTGTTTGTTTGTGTTTGTTTGTGTTGTTTGTTTGTTTGTGTTATGTTATTAAATCTCTAATAATACTGAGAAGAACCGGAGGTGAAGAACCGGAGGTGTATTAATTTAACGTTTCCATCCCCATCTGTATTATCCGGTCGTCTGCAAGAGAAAGGTGCTTTGGCACATTGCTCCGGTATACAGCGACGTTGCGGATAAAGTGTCCCGAACATTGCTGCAATGACGGAAACAGAAAGCAAACCAAACGTTCTTCTTTCAAAACCTACTTGAACGAAAACGGCAACAAGCTGAAACTCATGTAAAAAAATTCAATCAATAAGGAATTTTTTTTCACATGAAAATAATTGTGTAAAAAAACACACAATCATTTCGAATACCTATTTCCGGTGCTTTTCTGAAGGATTTGCGAAAGGCCCTGTTACGTCATCACTCATGTTACGTCTTGTGTGGGAGCTCCATTTTGTATAGCCGCTTTGTATGTTGCGGTATGGTGGTATAAAAAACCAAACTCCCATACATGGCGTCAAAGTTTTGTCATTTTGACCCCTCATCAACGGTAACAGCGTTTCTAGTTTTCAAAATCTTATGGTTGGAGTCAAATTTTGGGATCTATACGAAGAGTTCAGAAGTGTACACATATATAAATCACATTTAAATGGTAAGCAAACACATAATGAACAAGTTTAAATAGCATTTCCGTAAATAAAAAAACATTCCCTCAAGCACCTGTTTAAAATCAACGAAACAATGTCCTACTCCGTCTGCACAATTAAGCTCTGAAATGTGCATTTTGCAGAACCAGAAGGTAATCGCAAAAAGGCAGGTTCTAGGGTACCAATTTGTGTAATTTGCTCTAATTGCATAGTGAAGCATTGCGGACACACTCAATATATTAAAAGCATTCCAAGGCTGAGTGTAAACGACAAATTTGAAGGCTGAAAGGACATTTCTTGTAGCAGTACATAGAGCAAAATATTCCTTTTGTGTTGATTTCGGTTACTTGCAAATTATTAATATGTTAAAAACAGGTTCGCAGCAAGCAAATTTGTTAAACAAACCATCCTGTGAACGAAATGCAGGTTTGTCCCAGGTGTATTCGTCTTTGAGTGTAATTCAGTTGGTTGGGAGAACCCATTTTCAATTTGAAATGTCAAATATTGAATCGCAGATTATTTGTTTTCCTCAAGGATCGAATCGGTGAAAGGCTACTCACTGAAAGTGTGCGTAATAGCAGGCAGGAAGACAGTCAGCTTATTCTGACATATATACCGGAGCAACAGAAATGCTGGTAGAGATTACCGCCCCTCCACATTAACGGGGTCTGCAAAATGCAGAAAGTAAATCATCGTTTTATACAGACCATGATATAAAGATAATGTAATATGAAAAGCTTCTCTTCCTTTAAAATTGATTAATATCAATAACACTAACGATTGAGATGTTCAGATTTAAGGTGTTTCAATCGAGATATCCCGGATAAATAATGAAGCAAAATATCCCAGTAACGTTGCCGTGAACAAGACCACAAACAACATTGCCTTTGGCAACATGTTACTTTCTCACTAGTTGGAGTTTAAAGCAAAGTTTGCGAGTCCAATGTCCCAATATACTAAATAGATACACTACAATAATACATTTTCTTACCCCCACTATCCAATTGCCATATCAAGGGCTCCATATCAGCTTTATTATTTCATTCCCACGAAATAGTGTATTTTGCTCCGTCGAAATGACATAGTTCCCCCGAAATGGCGTGTCGTGGCCGAGCTGGTAAGAGCACCGAATTCAAGCTCTGGTGTTTCTGGTCATTGGAGTGTGGGTTCGAGTCCCAGTCTTGACACTTGTGTCCTTGAGCAAGACACTGAACCATTTTTGCTTCGTCCTTCGGATGGGACGTAAAGCCGTAGGTCACGTGTACCATCAATGCACGTAAAGGACCTCAGTATACACAATTCGCTAAGAGAAGGGGTTGCCGGAGTATCTGGCAGTGCGTCTGTCTTCAAACACTTCGAAAGGAGAAAGAAGAAGAAAAAATAGTTCGTTCCCCGAAATAATATTTCCTGTTATTTCCTGAAATAATTTACGTCGTTCCCACGAAATATTGTTTCGTTCCCTCATTCTGCACTTAGAACAGCTGCTACCCTGGACAATTTCAAATCCAACCTCAAATCCCACCTTTATCAACTGACATTCTCTCCTTCTTCGTAGTTTTTGTCAGGCGCATCGAGATTTTATTATTATTATTTATATTATTATAATTAATGTTATTTTTATTATAATTATTCCTTCCTAATACTATTTCGTACCCCTGAAATTACATATTGCAAGGGAACATATTGATTGCATAGTTTTTTACCAGCTTTTATTTTTATTATTTTGTTTTACCCTTTCTTACGCTACGTACATCTACAGTGTTTTACGTCACGGATCTCAATCCACGTTATCTTTTTCTGTTACACTCTTTGAAGACAATCGTTTCTCCTGAAGACGATCAGAGCATACTGATCGAAACGTTGAGTCTTTAACCACCGGTTCTTTTTCAGAACCTACACTACTCAAAGGAGATTTTCACATGGTGTCTATGGTGTTTCCGCAAACCTCACTTAGTTATACTTCAACCATGCAAAGTTTCAAATCTTACTTGTAATACTCTTACTCACAATTTAAACAAACCAGCTTGCCATGACTTTTGTTTAACGTCCCTCATTAAAAAGAAACAAGTTGTTAATTATCTAGAACTAACATTATGAATTAAATGTTATTTTCTATCTTTATTTCATCCACAGCTTGTCGTTTTCCGTTTAGAGCACTGGCCATACGACCCTGCAATCAACTTTTGGCAGTGTGTGACAAGCGCTGACATACCTAACGGTTACATCGCCGTGTATACTACGCTGGTTGTCATGGCTCAGTTCGTGTTCCCACTGACCATCATGATGGTCGCTTATGGGCTCATCTTCAAGAAAGTGCGACAAAAGATCGTCATGAAAGGTAGCAATGCTTTCAATTGAGATCAAATTACATTTCATTACTTAATCAAAATAACAAGGTACACGCAAAGTTGCCTTGCATTTCGCTATCTTACATCACATTACATTCAAAATGTACGCTATTATTAATATTTCATTCTATAAAAAAAAAAAAATTACTTTAGTACCCTGTAAAAAAAAGCAGAAATCTTTCATAAGCTTTGCTGCAAAAGATTAGAAGGTATTAAATAGAGATATTCTGCTGTAGGTGTAAAGAGTAAGGTGTGCTAATGTATCTGTTAATTTTAAGTTGAGCAAAGAACAACTTACTAGAAGAGGATTTCAACCTGCAACCTCCGGATTAACGTGCCTTCGCTCTACCAACTGAGCTATCTAGTCCTAATGTTGGCGGTATCCCTATTTTGTCAACATGTTTACTCAGGCCTGCCAGTCAGAAGCCGTAATAGCAAGGGATCAAAAACCAAACAGAAGAGGAATCACCTTTAGCGGATGCGACTCTTTATTTAAAATATCAAGTAATAAATCACAAGGGAAGCTGACTGGAAATTTCGATTAATTTTGGGTTAAACAAAGTGTCATATTCATTCTCGACGTATAGAACAGTCCTTTGTCACAGCTGCATGTTATATTTTGTTGATTAGTGGATAATTTAAGATTAAAATAAAGTTCCATCATTATGTTTTCATTTAAAGATGCCATGTCTGATGTTTGGCAGATTATTTTTTTTTTAATTTGAAAATTTTTATTTAAGATTTAAGAATATATACAGATTTGAGAACTTCAGTTATAAGCTTTCATTTATTTGATTGCAAAAAAAACCCCGCCAATGATAAGTTGTTGTTAATTAGAAACTAAACCTGAACTTTGTTGGGACTCACGACTTCACATCATGCACGTTCATCAACCATTATTTGTGAGTGTGTGGTTTTGTTTTTTGTTTGTTTGTTCGGTTTTTTATTTTATTTATTTATTTATTTATTTATTTATTTTTTTGGGGGGGGTGTTTTTAAACAGAATTACCTGTCAAAATTCGCTGAGAGAAAAAACTTTTCAAGATAATAGTAATACAAAACCATAATAAACAACTTCTGTCGGCGAAAATCGGAAAATGCAACTTGTGTTAATGCTTCTCAAATCAAACACGAATGTTTCAAAGACAAGAAGGCTTGCAGTCAATAGGCAGTTTGACAGTTGTCAATACTAATTGGTTTTTGATAACAACTAAATTAAAACAATCAGTTCAAAAAGGTGACCAAAAGTAAAAGTACGAGATTTAGATTCTGTTCTAATAAATGTTTACGGTTTTAATATCTATCTTGCCTAAATATGCAGATTTAAGAAGAAAAAAACATGAGGGAACTATTATAATTAATTTTAAATATTTTTCAAACGACAGATTAGTGCAATAAGAAGTGAGTTCATCGAGTGATTGGTACTACAAACTACATTAAAATGTCCATTGCAAAAAATTACGACTGGAAACTACTAATTTATTTAAGATTTATTCGAATTTGTGGTATTTGTTTTCCTTTTACTCTTTACCAACTACATTTCGAAGTTAAGGAGCACCCGTGTGCAACAGAAAGCCACATCAATCGAATATCCATGCGAAGGTTATAGGTTTATAATCAATTTTCATAATGATGATGAATTTTTTCCCAGAAAATAGTAAAACTGTATAACTCCTGACCTATTTCAGCCCCATTTTTTCTGTCTTCTTAAAAACATCTGCAAGGGTTATTTTTAATACACGCATAAGTTGTTCCTGTTGTTATCACTTATTGTTGAGAGTGACTGCTCATTAGAATGTATGAGACAGGTTTTTGGTATAGTTTAAATTATAGTTAAACAATTATGGAGAAGCGTTGGAATTTCTTTAAGTTTAATTTATTGCTT
The DNA here is from genome assembly GCA_010994315.2 of Pisaster ochraceus. Lineage (NCBI taxonomy): Eukaryota > Metazoa > Echinodermata > Asteroidea > Forcipulatida > Asteriidae > Pisaster > Pisaster ochraceus. The sequence continues at coordinate 8,127,074 of CM021533.1, forward strand.
TGAAATGATTTGTTAACCATGTCACATTTTTGCAGCTCAGGTTGATAGCAAAACACGGATCGTTCAGTTGAAGCAATTCAAGTGCTGGTTCTGTCAGTTATTTTGAAAAGAATTGCCGTTGGTTTAAAATTTGAATTATGTCTCGGTTAAGTGCTAAATATTGATTTCTAGAAGCGCCCCAGCTTTTTTTTTTACAGAATGGTTATGGTCCAAGTGCAACAGGTGCAAGCTATGTTAAAGTGTTCACGACGCAACATTACAACTCATTGCATTACAGTATGTAAACGCTACATTACATAACACGGTATTGTACTCTAATCACGTGCAATATTCATTACACCACCGCATAACATCACGTCACATTACGTTGCATTACTTTACAAGACATAACACTACATTGCATAACATGATATTGCAGCACGGTGTGCCTCGCATTGCTTTTCGTTATTATCTTGCATCCAATGGTTGTGAATGTTCGTTGTTATGCCGTGATATTATTGTATAACTTTCCCTCACTACTTCACTCGATTCTTGAGTTAACGATTGGGCAGTTTGGTAAAAAAAAAATGCAAATTTGTACCATTCACCAGAATAGCAAACCTTCTATTACGAGTGGCAACATAAATTAAATGCAAACGAAACTTGATCTTACAAATATGAGATCGAGTTTTCATTCTGGAGATAATGATGGGCCATTAAAATAGAAGGCCTTTCATAAATATTTAATTAGTATCTATTACACGAATCTTTAAAACGAAAAGGAACACCTAGGCCCATACATCTTTTAACATCTATGCTATCACACTTTATCTGAAAATAGATGACCGCTTAAAGACAGCCATTACTCACACCCAGCTGTATTTGAGTCCTACTCGACAAGGCACTTCTGATAACTAGACATGGTCTTCATTGTCAGTCAATGTTCAGTTATACTTTAATAACGGTTATGAGACAATTGGCTATGTTTTCTCTCTCATTTACTACCTCTCTATGAACTCTGAGTAGAGGAATTTGAATCTCACTAGACTTTACCAAGTCACTTGGTTTGACGAGGAATATTGACGGTTCATATTCGATGGGTTTTATATAAAGAGTCTGACTTTACTGTGAACCCTGTGTAGAGGGATTTGTATTCCTCTTTTTATAGGCCTTGACCAATGCAAGTCACTTGGTTTGACGGGTGGTTTTATTGACAGTTTATATAAATCAGATTTAGTCACAATTCCATGTATTTGGTCTTTAGACCTTTGCTTTTCTGCCTCCTCTGACTTACGCCATGAACCTCGTACTTATAAACCGCAATATGGGGATTTGAATTCCATTGGACCTGTCCAAGTCACTTCAGTGACTATGTTTAATAACATCCAAATCTGACAGTTACAACATGGTTTAAGTTACGGGTGTGCATCCGTTTGGTCTTCTTACAGCCCACTCAAACCTCTACAATTTCACTTGACAAGAACCCGTCGTAAACCTAATCTTAACTATGCACATACATTCCCACCGGTTATCCTTGCTTTCAAACCCCAACTCTAATCCTACCAACCCTAAACCTAACCTAACAAATTCCACAGCCTCAGACCTAAAACCTTAACCTTAACCTAGTCCTACGTCTATATAGTCCCACATGAATAAATAATGAACTCTACCAATTTTCATTGGGCATAATGTGACACATTAATGTGTTAAGAACCTAACGCAAGAAACGGGAGCTCATGTTTGAATTGTTGTCACTTTGTTCATACCTTTTAGTAATGATAGGATATCTTGCTTACGTAGATTGCACACATTTTGTCTTTAGAAGTGAGACACGTTCAGTGTCAACAAAGGAAAATGATGCCATCCTTATATGAATATTACAATTACTTACACTTACAGAGTTGTGTTCCAGTAACATCTGTCATATCATAAATAACCAAGGATATGGTGCGGTGTTTTTTTCCGATATCACACTCGAGAGAGGGATGATATCTTTCTTTCCTTTTTTAATGTAAAACGCTTTATTGTTTGACATGCGATCAAATTTCTATTGAAGTCAGTTTGCTTGGTGTCACTCAAAACATTACGATTCTTGATTTTGTTTCAATTTACACATATCTTGCCCGACAAATTCCTCAACCAATGTTACCTTAACTCAATATTAATGATACTATTATTCTCTCTTTTTTTCTATCTTAAAAAGAAAACAGCGAGAATCTGTCAGAAATGCGTCAAGCTCGCTCCAAACTATTCCTTCGAGCCCAGAGACGTACAGTGCGCATGGCAGTCGCCATTTTTACCGTATTCGCCATCAACTGGTTACCTTACGCAATCTTTGGTCTATGGTATGTCTGGTTCCCAGACCAAACGCTTCACACGTACGTGTTTGAGGTAGCTTTCATGTTTGGTCTGTCTAACTCCTGCTTCAACCCACTCATCTACGGGGCGTGTAATGTGCGCTATTGCCACAAGATCTGCGCATGTCTTGGTTTTCGTCCCTCGGCTAAGTCAGGTGTGGAAACCAGCCACTCAGATCGCTCGAACAAGACGACTATGTACTCCGTGCGTTGGCAGTCGTCCAAAGGGGGTAACAACACAAAATTTGGCGGGAAGAATAATAATAAGGACAATAGCTGGACTAAAGGCACAGCTGCAATACCACCTGAGAAACAGCAGATGATCACAACAACAACCTGAAGTCAGACAAATTTAAATCCTTCGAACGATAATGACGTGCATCATTGTTGATGTTTTAACTTTATTAACTGTAGGGCCTACGCCAGCGTTGGTGTCGTTGATTTATGTTCAGTTGTGAAAACAGAGAATTTAACCCGCACCTTAATTTGAACTGTTTCTAAGGTTTTAAACAAAGGTATTGAGTGTGCTTCTGTATAGCTAGGTGCTGTAGCAAAAAGCTTAAGGCAATTTTTATGAATTTTTTTTCTTGGCATCAACGGAGAAAATTGTGCTTCTTATCATTCTTTTGAAATAATTTGAGAAGTAATTTGTTTTTCTTGTTCATCACTTCTCTAACTGTATGTCTTGATACCATCTTGCCGGCCGGACTGTCAGCATGCTGAAGTAGTCTGACATGTCTTGCCTCTGCCGCTTCTTACTCATTACTGTGTCAATCTCTGTGACAAACGGCTGTGGTGTAGCCTAACCTTAACCCTAAATATTGTGATACATGTAAAAATGTTGTCTACTCATCTTTCAGTGAGTGGAAGCTGTGCAGATGCATCACATCTGTCCTTCAGATGCCTTTCAAGGAGGTCCTTTAAGATACTTCTGATTCTTATCTCGCATTTATGCATTCAAAAAGAAATGAGATAAGAAATATCGGAAGGGCCAGAGTGGTGTGATTTAAACGGTTGTACATCTTTTGCTGTGGCACTCAGATGTTTTCTGAGGAAGATGAGATTTCTTAACCTTGAAAAGTCAACTGTAAACTAAAAGATGACAAGAGGCACGTACAAACCTCCTGAACGTTGTTTCCCTTTCGACACGAAGAATCAAGAAGGGACGTTGATGATTTAAGAACCGATCTTACATGAAATCACTAATCACGGTGACCTTTTTGATAGAGGCTCGTTGATAAACCCTGCACGCGATGTTGATTGATGGTTGCAGTTGTATTTGTTTATGTTTAATTTGTTAAGACTGTTAAGATTTGGTTATAAACATTAAAATAAAACAAATGTCAACCGAATGAAAACTATATCAAAAATACATTCATGTTTAAAGGCGCTGTGTATACGACGTGTGAAGTTATGTTCGACTGTGAGTCCGCAGAAATGTCAAAATTTTGAGTGATAAAACAACGAGTTGGAGTAAACTATACAAAATAGTTTTTGTATGTTACACATTCTTAGATTAAAACATTTTTTAATAAAGTCACAATCTATTTTCATCGAGATGGGGCCCTCTTGTGGTCTGAAGTTGCGCAAACATTTCTAAGAAGCACGATTTTATATACAACAGTAGCTGTAGGTGTTGATTTATTTATTCCTCAGTGGATATTATTACCCTAAATGCAGACAGAGTGCTGGTTGCATCGAGTAAACATGCAGGCTAGCCAATATTGCCTGTAGCACCTGGCGTTGTCTAGTGGTAATTAACGTTTCATTTTCCCCTTTTGTTAAAAGCGAACATCAAGCACCAGTCGATTTGACCGAAAGTTCATTTTCAAAGTCTTTCAGAGCATATATCCTTATACTTGGGAGTGTTGTTACGGCGATTTATTGGTGTTCCTTATTGCTATTAACAATGTGTTTCGAAGTCTAGTATATAAGGATACCAGACTATTATGGTGTACAGCTGATGGTGTATGGTATTTGCCAGTATGTTTGTAACAATTACTTCAACTAATTATTATCCGAAAATAATTATCATGATCTGCAATTAGGTTGAGTATTATATTTTGGAAATATTGTGAATGCATTGACTGATTTAATTTTTCGACTTACACTTCATATTAAACTGGAATGACTATTATTATTAATATTTAAATGCACTGTAGGTGAAACATGAGCTGTAGTAAGTAAGTAATATTTGTTATTGAGCACAAATATCACAATAAGAACGCGGAGTATCATTTTTGCAGATTATGGCCTTATCACAGAAGGCAATTCATCCAGGCAAAGTTGAGTAAACAAAATAGTACACAAAGTAGTTCGCTATCACAAGACACGTTGTTATCAGTTTATTACTTTCCTCGAGAAAATCATGCTAAAATTGAAATGTGAATACTTTGCCTTCTTTTGGATTGCCTTGATCATAACTGTTTCCTATAAACTGTCTGGTGTGACCCCTGCACTTTATACAAGGCGAGCTCAATACAAACAGCTAATACCCGATGTCAAGTTTGTACAGTTATCCTCATCCATATTGTCTACTGAATTTCAAGTAGCTTCTGGAAGACTTATCTGATTCTTCTGATCATGTGGTGAGGAAAAGAAATCTTAAAATTGGCAAAACGTCATCATTGTATGAGAACTTACGTCAATTTCGATGTAAGGCTCTTATCTCTTAAATGTCAAATACTATAATAATGCCATAGCCAACAGCTTGTGTGTGTAAAGCACATAGGGATTTGAATGTTTGTACCTCCAAACTTTCATTTTTTACAAAAAAGAAAACAAATCCACTTAAAGCAGGATTATTAGTACACGGTATGTTCTATTTAAGATTGATGTTTAGAGATGAATGGGTCTCATGTAATGACTTTGAGTCGCTCTAACCAATGCCGTTTTCTCGTACTTTGACGACCACGCAATCCCTGTCAGTGCCACCCAAAGGTGAGATAGTAAAGTGCACCAGAGTAGGCCTGCGCTACCAGAGCCATGAGAACAACATGAGTAATTTATGTTTAACCTTGTTAAAACACTAAAGAGTGTGTTAAGAGTATATTAAAATGCAAGGGTATCTTTTAGATAGGGATTCACACATACGACCTCTTTGGTTGTCAAATATTGACTGTTTTGCAATAGATAAAAGTCGCATGGGAGGGAAACAGCTTGATCAAAGTGTTGGTGAAAAAGTTAATTGCCTAATTTCAAATCAAAGAGGAAAGACAGAGACACGTCACAAATGCTAGATTTAGAGACCTCAGTCTGTTTATACATCTAGGTGAAATTCTTTTGTTGGTTCAGTCATCGGCCACTCGGACAACCAGTACTTCCAGGGCCTTATTTCTGCAAAATAAAATATGTTTTATAAGAAATGTCTTACTAAACTACAAAAGATTGCTTCTTGTACAAGTTAAATCATCAGATATCTTAAGAAAGGCCACATGCGACTGTCTGCTTACGAGTTGGCCAATCTCAGAATGTTTTTGCAGCCAAAACTAGATTTTCTCATTCTATTTTGCTTTACAAACTAATTGGTTATTGATTTCTTCCTTGAGCAGCTCTATGATGAACATGAAACCAGGTCTATTGTAAGTGACATATTCTAGGAGATCGGGAATTTCTGCCCCTTGGAGACTAAAAATTACATCCAAATAGTCCTGGTTATTGTACAACCTGCTGACGCACAAACAGGAATTGATTTTGTGGCAAGGTAAAAGGAAATTACATCAATCGGTTGGGAAAAGAGTTCTTCATAAAGCTCTAAAAAATATCATGAAATTTGATGTTTACGTTTTTATCGATACCAACAAACAGCAAGTTGTTGTTCGTCACGCATTTTGTGAACGTCCACTTACCAACTCTTTAGATTGCTGCAATCAGAATATATAACGGTCATCGGGGAGGGATAAAGATCATCCACGTGACTGAAAAAACTAAGACCTTTTTTATCGATTAGTTGTACATTGAATTGATTATCGATTTAGCTATTGCTTTAAGTGTTGTTTAATTGATTAAGCACGCGATTGTTGTCTAATAGACAACGACATTCACGGTTAGGATAACGATTATTGATTGATTGATGAAGAACTTGATTATTACTAATTATTGATTGTTGACCTACATTATTGTATATTTATAAACACCCTGATCTTAATGTTGTTTGTAACTACCATCGACCCCTTGTAAGATACGCCAAACAAGTAATACAAACTGTCGGCCTCTTACGGATAATGTTTGTCACCTGTGACGTAATATTGTGTATAATATATATTTGTGAGCCTACGAGGTGATTACAACCTGTACAGGCTAACTGTTCATAAGATGTATATAAATGCAGAAAATATTCAAGAAATTGATGAGATCACTATTTTAACACCTGTGAATTCGATATAGTGGAATTGTGTTAAAAGAATGTACACGCAAGGTATTTATGTATCATATAGACACTCACAATAAATGTAGTCAATCACTGATTGAAGTGAACACCAAGCTGCCGACCACAGTGTATTCATAAATGTATGTCATTCTGACTTTTTGGCCGAATGTTTTTGTCGTACGTTTTCACGAAACACCAGATGTTTACCGAGCTTGCTTAGAAAGCACGGAGTGAAGTTGTCTCTCATAGGAAATGTAATTAATGGCTGGTCGCTGTATATAGACCGTAATATGCCAGCCTCAGAGAGCGTCTTGAGATGCCAAACAAGTGGGTTCATTCCAGCGATGAGACGATTATATGAAAGTAGGAGTAGTCTCCAAAGGGCTGTGGTTTCTTGTAGGAGTTGACACTGGCGCACCTGCAAGGTTAAAGGAAATTAATAAGCACTAACTCGGTTAAAAAGCGGACAAGCATTCTCTCATGTACCTGGAAATTGGACACACCCACCCCCTCCCTCTCACCGAACCAACATACCTTTTTTTTCTTTTTTCTTTTTTTGATTTTAAATAATACTCACACTTTTATTCTTTGATTAATCAACCCTAGATTTGCTTCCTGGGCCTCGAGGTATGGATGAACTTTAAAGTGTTCCACTCAATCTACTTTATCACAAAAGGCCCTTGTGCTTTCGTCTCGAGTTGACTTTGTTGTCGGTGATTTGAATAGGAAATGCACAAACCTTTGCAGCCTGTGGGACTTACAGGTTAAGTGTTAACAACTTAAATATAGTATAGGCAATATACACTTTCATAACAGCATCACTAAACTTATGAGCCTTGAGTTATTTACAGGTAAGCCCTATATGTAGGTCTCCTGTTATCTCCCAAGCGGGAAATTTCAAGACCCATTATTTTTGCAGTTTGACGCAGTAGTGTAGTGGATGGACATGAGTGCGGCTAGGGGGCACGTGCCCCGTGCATCGCCTTTCGGGTTGGGGGTGGAGGTGCAATAATTCAATCATTGTTTTCTTCCTGCCTTGAAGCAGTGGGTATGGGTTTAGGTCGTCGGTGTTTATGTGTTCAAAAGCACATTGCCCGATCCTGTAAAAACAAGGTGGGTTTGTTTTTAAACAAGTAAATACCAAAAGTTTATGCTTGTTTTCTGTTATGAGAGTGATCCTCCCCATACCGTCCGGATCCCCTAAAGGGACAGACTAGAGTGAACGAAATAATATGTTTATTTTTAGGAAACGAAAGATATTAGCTGTTACGGAGTCCAGGGTATGTCAATTAATTTGTCAGGATTTGAAAACTTGTTTTAGCCCAAATATCTTTTCCCAATCCTCTTAAAGCTAGATGGGGAGTATGAACCCACTTTCTTTCCAGCCTTTGGGGGCAATGCAGTTTTTACTTTTTTTTAATTTTTTAAATCTGACTTTTACAGAATTTGGTTATGAACGCGTCCCTTCTTCCTCTACCTTTACAATTTGCAACAGCTTAAACAAACAACATATAAACTGGCTGTTAGTGACAGCTAGCTTGCAGAGATAAGCCTACTCGAAAATTTAATGTCATGTATTAAGCGCGACGTACCCGCTTAAATAATATATCATTTCGTTTATATCTCGAAATAGAATTTCACTCCCTCGTAAACACCGGAAGTTTTTCAAGGGAACGGAATTATTTTGAGGGAACTAAATATATGTATATATTTGTAACCTGTTAAACTTGTTCTTTATTACCTCTCCGATTGGACACTATTATTAACCTCGACCCCGGTTGCCAGGAACCCTACTAGCTGTACACGGTTACAACAGTTTGATTCTAGAAAGAATAATGTGAAGGGAAACGTTCTGATCCCAGAGGGAAGATTTAATAATTTTAACAAACACGTCAGCCAAAACTTGTCACAACACGCTGCAATGGATTACATCAAAAGATTGAAACAGCAAGAGATTTACAAATGGTAAAGTGTAATTTCCTGTCCTTAACGCAACATGTAAGAGTCTATTGTATGTATTGAAGTGCTGGAAAGCACACGTGAAGAGTGTTTCAAGCGTGATGTAAAGGCTATAGATGGATAGATGTTCTAATGAAACCATTTAATTCCAGTCTCTAACAATTCCGCTTTTGTTTTTCTTCTTTTTAAATTTTAAGCATTTTTACTGTACCAGTACTTTACATCTACATGTTTTACATCAAAGTTTAGATGTTTGGTGATATACTTTCTTCCCAATTGATATGTGTACAACATCCATGAATTGAGTCCTTTCTGATATGCAACAGCTGACTGATCGGACATGTTCATTATTTTTGGTATCTCGTCTAAACTTAGACTTAAAATGATGGTTTTTGGCATGTTCCTTTATGAAACATCTATTACTGCAGAGCTTCCACAAAAGCTACCAATGTTGATCACAAACATGACCAACAATGTTGACATCATTTTCTCGAGAACAACCACCGCAAACTGATTGCAACGTCAGGTATGTAATGCACAGTGTTTTGGTTTTTTTGTTTTGTTTTTTTTTTTTTTGGGGGGGGGGGTTCAAGATCTCATTAAAGAAACAATTCTTTGCTACAGACTCAATTGACAAAAATGCAATTAATCTCTAAGGCATGCCTTCATTTTGAGATATGTTCAAAGGATTTTGACTAATAATTTCCCAATAAAAATATTAAATAAAAACGATTCAACAGCATTTCTCAATGGATCTTGGAGCACTGGTTATCAAGCATGCATGAGGAACATTATTCCTGGTTGGGCTTTCTGTCTATGCGCTTTGCACATACAAAAGGAAAAAGAAAAACAAAAGTTCTTCCGATAGTAAATCATCCAAGGTAAGCCTACGGAGAGCAAATAACACGTTATTAGTTTCTCCTGCTGCTGTGAGAGCTTCAGGAGTGCCCTTGTGGTCTTTTACACAATTAAACAATGGACCCCTCAGGAAAATTCTTTGTTTAACACCAGACCCCACAGGAGAATTCTTTGTTTAACA
>CM021533.1:8140947-8157990 GCA_010994315.2 Pisaster ochraceus
GGATCATGTAGTGTTTTTATAGAACTAAAACATGGACTGCCCGAGTACTGGATCATGTAGTGTTTATTATAGAACTCAAACATGGACTGCCCGAGTACTGGATCGTGTAGTGTTTATTATAGAACCAAACATGGACTGTCCGAGTACTGGACCATGTCCTGTTTGTTATAGAACCAAACATGGACTGCCCGAGTACTGGATCATGTAGTGTTTTTATAGAACTCAAACATGGACTGTCCGAGTTTTGTTAAAAATTGCACTCACATCCCTGTCGAGAATTGTATGTTGTCCATGAGCTGGGGCGTGACTTCCAACTCCTAGGGACTCATTTTTAGGCTCTTGTTGGTGTTTCTAATCGATTATAAATAATATTTATCGATTATATTATTGATTATAATAACTTTACCAGTGTTTTAGGTTACCTGGTTGTCTTTAATCGTCTACCAACGCACCAAATGGGACAATCTCGTTTTATTTCAAACATTTGTGGAAGTGAAATATAACTTTGAATAATTTGTTGTTTGTTTATTTACCTTTTTACCTAAAGTGATGAACTCACTGCCTACAATGTTGTCCTTTTTCCATTGTTACCGAATACTTGCTTTATCCAATTAAATCAGAAAATACAGGCTAGCGTTGCCATGGTTCTTCCTGGTTAATTGTGTCAATATGCTGTGATATCAATAAAGTGTGACCCAAATGAGTAACGTACTACTTTGGTTTAATGAAAACGACGGCGGGAACTGCGACGGGCATACTTAAAGGGAAGCCATGTAATTTACTTCCTTTCATAAATAGCCCAGGTAGTCTTGATTTCAGTTCACTCCCCAGTGGAGTTTGCTGCTGTCATTGCTGTATTTCCCTATTGTCTTCCCATGCATCAGGAAGAGTATAGCTTCAGGTCCTTGTCTTACAATGAATGGTAAGGTGTACAAAATCTCTGGAAAGGTTTCAAGGTATTTCGTCAGAAACTTGCAAAATAAAAGATTGTATATCAATCGCCTAACCAGTAATCAGAGGGAAGTGGAACACCTATTGTCACCTCACGGTCTCTGTGTGGTATGAAAACACGAGCAACCCAACGGGACGTGCTTTGGTCTTCATTCCCTTGCACACATGCATGATTGGATGACATGTGGTGTCACCGCCCCTCCAAGCCAGCCTCTTGTTTCGTTACAACATAGTGTCAACACGTACTCCTCTCTGCAACACACACAAACATCCTCTATAATGACATTGATAAGTTATGAACCACGGACTGGTGCAAGCAGCCAGCCACCTTTGCTCGGCATATAAGTATCAACAAATAGTATACTAGAAGTTTGAATACAAATGTTTAACTTAGTGGAATGTCAATCGTTTATTCATGTTCAGATCCTGCTATTTCTAATAACAAATAATGGATGCCGCTGGGATGCCTTGATCAATTCTACATTCCGCAACATATACACTACCTATCAGAATCCAAAATAAGCATGAATATCAAAATAATTTTAATACATCTGAAAGTTGATTGAACTTACAAAACAAGATTCCGGGTAAGATGTGCCGAATGGACAAAAAGTGCAGATAGTCTCCTTTTCATCATTAACCTTTGTTAACGATGTGCAATACATTTTAATTAAATCGGCCTTTTACCGAGGTTTTATTAATAGTTTGATTACTTCAAATCGATGAAAGGATGGTTTGGTTATATCCCTGGAGTAATTTTTAAATACACACAGACGGTTTTCCTCAAACAATGTGGGACTTAATAAAATAAGGTTTTACTACCTAACATCTTTAACAACAGTTCCATGAGACGCTTTTACTCCCATCTCCGAATTATTGTATCCAATTAATTTGACAACATAATATATCAAACACATTCTTCCAAGACTTAAGACTGAAACGACAATCCCTCCTAAGTTATGTTTATATTCCTTGGTTATATCTATACGCCAACTTTAATACAGTATTTAGCATCAAACGAGGAGCTTTTCGCCAATGCTTGCCCTAGCTAAGGCCGAGTCACACGAAGCAATTTAGACTCCAGGCAACCCGTTCTGCCAATCTCCAGGAAGAACAGATATTCACATTTTAATTTCCATGTAACCTTTTCAGCGAGCGACATCAGGGCCATGGAGGGAGGGAAAAGAAGTGATGGTATTTTTTAGTAATACTTGACATAGCTTGTGTCCATAACGTGTCTTATGTACATAAACTGTTATACTGCTTTGTAGGATGAAAGGACTCGGGTGCAAGTAAACAAAACAGACTTTTAAAATCGATATAGCTTGTATACAGAATTGAAAGAAGTTGTAAGTGCTTGCACCTAGTCAACGACCAATTAATTAGTAAACCCTTTTTCACTCACAAGAGTTTCAGGAGTTTATTGTCTGTACAGTTCTGGCTTAATGAAGGATCTAGTTGGAAGTAATGTTATAAAGGAGGTAAATTTTCCCCTGCTTGCACACACACCCCGTGGCTCTAGACAAAAAAATTATTTTACCCTTTTTTATAACTCGCAAAAAGGTCTCCTTGGGCGGCCTTTGGCGAGGTTGTTAGTACAAAATGCCTGACAAATGTGAATTGTAGAACCTACAGGGTGGTAAAAAGAAGGAAATCCAAAATTAGCAGGCATTTTTACCTATACTTACTAAATTATTATTAGAATTGTGAATTTTATAAACAGTGAGGTATAGCTCTTCTATAAAGTTGAAAAAAAAATTAAGTTGTGATATAGGCTAGAGTGTTTATTTTTAATAACTAGTTCTTATATAGCGCAGTTCACAGTGTAACGTATCAATGCGCTTTACAGTAATGTCCTGGTCATTGAGCCAATAGCATTCCTGGGAAATATACACTGCCCCGAGCTGCTGTGGCGCTCCGAAGGCTTTTCAAACACAATATCAACCTCTACCCTCGCAGGTACCCATTTACACCCCTGGGTGAAGAGAAGCAATTATAGTAAAGCATATTGCTCAAGGACAAAAATGTCATGACCGGGATTGGAACCCACACCCCGATAAATTAACCACCAAACTTGAATTCGATAAACCGCTCGGCCATGACAACCCGATTATGCTAATTTGAATTCAAGTCGCAAAAAATCACTGTTGTACACATGTAGGTTTACCCATATCAGGTGTTTCGTAGTTCACAAAGACTTAAAGTCTTAATTTAGTGACTAGTATAGAACGCATTCCCAATGGAACATGGAGTTAAAAGCTTTGGAGCTAAAAGCTTGTCACAGCATAATTTAACTTTTGCTTTGAAGATTTATTGTGTTAAAATGCATGAAAAAGTAAAGAAGTAACAATCATAGTTTGAAGTGTGTTTTTTGTCTACCGACCAGCTTTGGAAGTTCGTCACTAGTAGATGGAATAAAGCCGTCCGTGGACAAATAGAACTGCGACATGAAATTTTTAAACCACCATATCCCAGAGAAGAAAAATGCGTTTGCAATAACTTGTTCGTCTTCCATGTTTAAAGAACAACAATCCATGGACTTAGCTCAACAAGCAGGTGAAAATTGCTGTCAAATTTGGGTTTCATTCTTTTTGCACCACCCTGTATTTTCTATAACACAGACATGAAAAACATCTAATGCTGCTCAAAGGAGAATGTTTCCGTATGTTGCGATCTGGGTCAAATTTCATGGCTCTGCTTGCCACAGAATCATGTGTTTACGGTGCCCTGAAAAGCACATTAGAATGTATGAGATTTAAGCGCAGAATTCCACGGTAAACAGAGCCATGAAATTGGGCCTTGGTGTCGAGTAAAATCATTTTGATGTAACTAAATTGTTGGTGTTCTCTGTATGGTGAAATGAATGAGATTGTATTTGGAATGGATAATGCTAAGTCAATTGTTCTTTGGAAGCGTGGGGAAACACAAAACTCCCAGAGGTAGCACACGGGTGTGGGTATAGACGTCATTCCCCCGACTAACGACTAATATAAGTTGTTTAGAATTTGGAGGGAAGTATTGTTGACTTTGAAAACTGTTTTAAAATACGTCAGAACAAGTTATGTACTATGGACGTTTATACTGCCTTCATTTAACAGTTGTGTATGGTGGCCCTAAATGGACATCAAACATATATATTTACGTAAATATTTGCGATTGGGGCAAAAGCCGTAAATATTTACATAAATATTTATGTTTGATGTCCCTTCAGGCCACCATAGTTGTGTGTTTGTAGATTTTAGTTGTAGATATAATTATTGGCATTTTAATCTTCTATATTAGTCGCTCAGTGCATCAAGGTAGTTAAAATCAATAATGCATGAAATTGATAAAAACAAGTGCATGATAAGAAGAGGAAATTAATGACTTAAGGAATAATTGAAACGAATATAATATAACATAAAGCGTGAATGGTTATTAAATGTAATGTTGTTCAGAGACGTAAACCCCCATGGGTGCGGTGTCTTGGTCTGGGTACCCCATGTTTCTGACCGTCTATGTGGGGCCCACCTTGCCGTGTCTAGTGATCCAACCTCCCGTCTCTCTTGAGGCTCAAATCAACATTCCAAAACCATAACATTTTAAAGCAATTACGCTACACTTCAATTAGCCTTGTAAATATTTAGTTGTACCGCATTGCGTATAGACACCAAATAAACTCCATTGGAATAAAATCAATTGGAATAAACTTTATTGGAACTCTTATGGTCAACCTAAAACTCCACACGGTTTCATTATTTGGTACAAGATGCATACTCAAAATATTAAAATGTAGAGTTTTCCAACAACTTTCACTAAATGTTTTTTTACTTGATATTTAAGTTTTTACCCTGGTTTTGGCCGAGGACGAGGCTGCAAGACCATACAGCTTTTCTGCTGTTTGACCAGTTACAGTCTACCCTGTGGTTGTGTCGCTCTCTATGAGCTCTCGTGGGCATTCCACACAGGTAAACTGAAACCAAGCCCCCTACCCTCCAAGTAGAAACGGGTGTTACTTAATTATGTGCCTCAAACTGCCCGGCGTGGCATGGCTTCGCCTCTCGTTTATAAAAAAAAGTTTCGCCACTGTTCCTGGAGTTACCGCCATTCAATTACTTCAAACTCAGCTATTCCAAACTTCTGCCGCTCTTCTTCGTCACATTGTCAACCCTGTGCAGTTTGCAACCTTTTTTAACAACACCATCGACCACCAGTCTGCTTGGCAGCTCGTTTGCAATAATTTGTTCAGCGTTAAAAAACGGGAATCTGACAAATCTCAGCCAAATGATTGTGAAATACTTTAAAGTCTGAGGTCAAAAAATGATGAAAAACTTTGATTTTAAATCCTCGAATGCATTTAATACGAAAATAACAGAATCTCGGCTCGTGTGATGCCATCAGGAGATATGGTTTGGGCCTCATATAGCGCATAATGTATAGCACGATACCATAAACAAAACGTGTCCGGTGCATCAGTGTTAAAACAGGTGACACTTAGCCCCACACACGCCTCCAGTATGCCTTCATAATAGTTTTCTGTGAGGTCATTTGGGTTTTATATGAATGCCTCTGACGCGTCAGTACGAGGATTGCACCTGTCCGTAGAGACCAAGGATTAACAGCTCTTGGGATAAACTATCTATCTTTTCTCTCTAAATTATGGAATGCTTGTGGATATCACTTTAGGATTCGACATTTTGGCCAGGTATAAAGGAGAGTCTGTACGAAGAAAAATCCATCGATACAAAATGGCACTGAGAAGTGCCGTAGGTGATAGCATACCCGTCTGGGTATCTACTGACTGACGTAAGCCTATAGTGGTTCACTTGGGGGATTTCAGAAATGCATTCGTTCCAACCCTTGCTCTTTGTTCTTACCAAAAATCACTTGATCACAGGTAAAATATTACATCATCCTGAGGTAACATAAAGTATTTACATCTTGAATTGATATGTAAACAAGATAATAAATATCACTCTGAGCTAGACTTCTCTCCAGTCGCACAAATCCAATCATGTAGACAGTAACCTTTTTTTAGTACGACTTTCAACAGGTACTTTTTGTTACCCTTCGAAACCAAGTGGTCATTCGATCGTCCCTCTCTTGGAGAATGAACCACAGTAATTGTCACCTGATATCAGCTACTATCCATTTCGAACGTGTTATGGCTCCTTCGGTTCATCACTAATCGAGAAGAGGCGCAGGTCGAAAATACTGTGAGAGGAAACACTCAATGTTCTTACCCGGTCTCTTTTTTCCCTTCTACTTCCTCTTCCCAGAGAGACACTCAAAGGGAGGGCTACAATGGAAATTATTGAACAAAAAGAGCAAGGCAGAGAAGATATTTAATGGATGTAATTGCATCGGGGATAAAGCTTAAACTGATACGTGATAAGCCCTGCGCATTCAGTCCTTTCCCAAGTCATGGGAAAAGACAGAAGATACCGACATTTCTTTTGTGCTGTGATAGAGCGTTTGAAATGGTGGAGGGAAACATTAGTTCAGCGAGTTCTAAAGGAAAGTACTAGAAAGGGAAAGGCTAAAGGAATATCTCCCATGACACTGGCTTTTGAAAAAGATAAAGTTACAGTGATGTGGTGAGGGGATTCTTCAGAGCGTGATATTAAGATCGATGCAAAAGGGGGAATAGAACTAAAAATGACACAAATACTTGTGCAGGCTGTAGAATATTTCACTTTCGAAGTTACTCTTGATATGACAACCCCGGAAAAGTCCCGGGGAGTACTTTCCTCTGTTCGGGAGTGGCTCAATGAATCCACGGGGATCACAAGTGAACTAGCTTTCCCGTGGGCTAAAACTCTCAAACATGAGTTCCGATCCCGGGAATCTTTCTATTGCTATGGTTGAAACTTCTGTACGTTTATTTTTCTCACAGTTTCAGATAAAGATCTCAAAATTGCTGTCTGGCAATATACCTCATAATACTCAGAACATAACAACTGAAATTTGTTAACAGCAATTTTACACGAATGGCAGACTTTGGCGATGTAAAATTTTCTTATCAGCAATTCTTATGTTGCAACGTTGTTGGATTGATCTTAAGTGAAATGCTCATCCCAAATCGGTCTAATCCTCTGCTTTTAAGTCCCATTCTTGCTTGGAGCACTCTTGGATGGCTTTAGAATCTGGCTTTATTGCTAAATTCCTGTCCCAGTCACAATCTCAAGCTAACTAATGCAAGGCATGTTTCAGTTTGAACTAGATGGAGGTTTTAACGGAGATGACTGCTTGATGTGCAAGGATGTAGGCTACAAAATGAGTGGCAAACAGCTTCCGTCGGCCAATACCGACTTAAATAATTATCCTGTCCGTTTGCTTTCTTTTACAGACTGCCTGATGTTCCACTCTCCCAATTCCTTTTTGATAGTCTTTATTTCTTTTTGCTGGGGGGGGGCACAGATGCTGTGTTATTCATGTACGGTTCGGCTGTATGGCTCCACGTCGGCTGATGTCTGTTTCAATTATGTCTGTTCAAATTTCTTTTTCATGTTTCTCATTTACTTTTTTCCATCATCTTGAGGGTCTGTAGTGCTGTTTTTAGTTTGCTAATGTCAGTGTTTGCTTGCCATTTGACTTTATAGTCTGTAAATACAAGATGAGGAAACGAAGGAATGTTCACCCTGACCTTTACCCTAGTATTTTATTTGTTGGTGCTTCTTAATAAAAAGCAACTTTTTAAAGACAACTTAGTATCTACGTGTGTATTCGTGGTTCCTTCTCGCCATTTGTTTTAATGTACCCCCTTTAATGTCATAGTTTTGACATTTCAGCAGGTTCACTCACAGTCCCTGATGGTAGCTTCAAGGAGTGACAGACTAGCCCAGATCAGCGAGATGGTAGGCTTGATTAGACCAAGTCAAAGGCTTTGGCCTGAAGGTTGCACTTTAACGAGGGTAATTAGAAGGTCTGCTTAAAGACAATCCCGAGATTGGATAGATAATGACAATCGTATCAGATCAGATCTTAGTAAGATCATCAACCTAACCCAGGGCCTACTCAATGTGCATGATTGCATGGTAAGCCCCGTCAGCTTTTTTGGCAGTGGAGTAACCTTCTTGAAAAAGTTGAATTTGCTTATTTAGTTTGTTTTCAAATTGGGTTATGTTACTCAAGCACAAAATAATGAAGAACCCTTCTTGTGACGAGGCGCTTCATTACACAGCCGAAAGAGGGCGCTATTTACGTCACAGGCTCCGTCAGTCAAATTGAAAAGGTGCAATTTTGATAACAGGCTCCAAAAACAGTCAGGCATAGCCTGAACCGGAGGCCAAGCACAAGCCACAGTTTTGAAAAAGGCCTAAATAATAGTCAAACTGCAAGTTAAAACTTTTAGACAAGTTTGTTATTACAATCATTATCAATTCTAATCATCATTAATGTATGCAGAGCGCCCATCATTATGGGACGTACAGCTGTACAGTTTTCTAAGTTGACAGGACTTTTTTCCCTTCTGTTTTGGCTTTCCGTGTGCGCACTTCACGTTACTAAGCGTTCTGACGTGGTTTATTTTTGACTGTAAACAACCCCTCTTGTGAAATGTACATGTAAATGTTTCTAAACCTGAATACACAATCATTGGGTATAATTTATGCACAAAAAATGCACAAGAAGACAAGTTGTTTTACAAATCGTTTAATAGTATGTCTTCCAAAAGTTATTTCCTGTGACTAGTCCACCAATGTGTTGCAATTACGAATTTGAAAGAAAACACTTCTTCAATATTGACAACAATTATCGTGAACATAAGAAAAACGATGTCGTATTGTATGACAATATGTCAACTGAGAACAATGCATTTCAGGCAGGCTAGTCCAAACCAAAATGTGAACACATACACTTACACCATAGCGGTTAATTCCTCCCCCATGCTTACATAAGCCGGCTCCTGGGCAACTTCCATTGTTGCACCATTGTTACCCTTTTAGGGGAATACCTCTCTGGGGTACAACTTTATGGGGTAGCAGCGTTCAATTATACAGTATAAAGGACCAGCAAGTACCCATATGAAAGAGCTTAAATAATACACAATAATCCACCGATCATCCAGCATGCAAAGCTTCAAATCAACTGTAAATGTTGTAAAGCAATTACATTATTCGGTTAAAAAAAACACCAAAAATACCCAATGGAAACCCATAAATAAGTGGCTGTCAGTGAACTCTGTTTTGTTAATTCTCCAATTGGCTGTGTTTACATTATGTAACAATTAATTAATAGCAGCAAACACATCACAACATTGCACATGATGAAAAACAGCTAAACCTACCACAAACATTACAAACAAAACCGATTACCATGGCAATGATATGTTACATCACAGAGAGAATTTGACACAAAATACAACTTGGCACTTGACAATAGAGACAACATAATTTTACATTCGTCCACCTTATAGTGTGGACAAACTCAATTAAATAAATATATCTTGTTCATGGGTGAATTAGACAAACGATTAGAATAGGGATAAACATTTCAGTCTTTGCCGCAGTTTTCTCATAGAGTGTTGTTCCAGAGTGTTGTTCCAGAGTGTTGTTTCAGAGTGTTGTTCTGGAGTGTTGTTTCGAAGTGTTGTTACGGAGTGTTGTTCTGGAGTGTTGTTCCGGAGTGTTGTTCTGGAGTGTTGTTCCGGACTGTTGTTACGGAGTGTTGTTACGGAATGATAATCCGGAGTGTTGTTACGGAGTGTTGTTACGGAGTGTTGTTACGGAGTGTTGTTATGGAGTGTTGTTATGGAGTGTTGTTACGGAGTGTTGATACGGAGTGTTGTTACAAAGTGTTGTTACGGAGTGTTGTTATGGGGTGTTGTTACAGAGTGTTGTTACGGAGTTACGGAGTGTTGTTACGGAGTGTTGTTCCGGAGTGTTGTTACAGAGTGTTGATACAGAGTGTTGTTACGGAGTGTTGTTACAGAGTGTTGTTATGGAGTGTTGTTTCGAAGTGTTGTTACGGAGTGTTGTTCCAGAGTGTTGTTACGGAGTGTTGTTCCGGAGTGTTGTTCCGGAGTGTTGTTCAGGAGTGTTGTTCCGGAAAAATGTTCCAGAGTATTGTTCCGGAGTGTTGTTCTGGAGTGTTGTTCTAGAAAGATGTTCCAGAGTGTTGTTCCTGAGTGTTGCTTCAGAGTGTTGTTTCGGAGTGTTGTTTCGGAGTGTTGTTCCGGAGTGTTGCTTCAGAGTGTTGTTTTGGAGTGTTGTTCCGGAGTGTTACTCAGCATTACTCAACTGATTGGACTCAATATTACAAAATTATTGTTACAAGATTATTCATCCAAATTCAGGAAGATTGAGAAAATAAAAAAATAAAAATGAGATGACAACAGTGCCATTCTGTTTAGAACATCGCAAACTGGGCCCTCTTTCATAAAATTCTGAAACAATGTACCCTTTCAATGCAGAAACCTGGGTTCTTTATGTGATCCATCCCCAGGGTAGCTGACATCGTCCTGCCTTGGTTGAGGACTACCCAGGCTACTCTTTGAAAGTTTGTACAAAATGTTATTATGCGCAAAATTATGAATTTCATAACAAAAAGAGTAATCCCCTCCCGTTTAATTGAGACTTTAGTAAAATCCAGATAAGGTGTAAGTCATGAACAGTCAACAACTACCAGCTACTTGTAATGAGGGTAGGTCAAAACAACACCCTTTCTGATAATATAAAATGGCCAAGTTGTCTCTTCCCAACGCAACAAAGTGTAATACGTGGACCACAAACGGCAAGTAAATACTACACTAACAGCTAGTTACCAAATATTAATAATCACTGATACCAAATACACCCCTCCCATCAACCCAGACTCCACACCCACATAAAGACTTACATCAATAATGCTCCACAAATTGAATCTGCACAAGTAAACTGAAATACAGCTTCAACCTCTTAAGTTCATCTTTGAAACCACAAACGGGAACCCCAGAAAGCAACATCATCTTCAGCCAACTCCATGTACAAATGTACATGTATACTTAAGTTACTACAAACAATGCTTGGAATACCACACAGTTCGTTATGTCACGGAGCTGGTACAAAAAATAAGCAGTGACGACAGAGGTGACACAACATGGTTAACCCTTTAGAGACCGTACTTTTTTTGTGTAAACATCGTTGATTATCTAAACACGGCTGATTGCTATTTAGAAAAAGGCTCTGATATTAAAACGTCAGTAGTTAAAATATGTAGGAGCAATATTCATTGAAGTTAGAAATGATAGGTACAGGATACTGACATCTTGTGACCTTTTATAGGTGACATATACAGCAGCAGTATGCACCCAGTACGGCATTATTGCACTTTCTCTGTTGAGTCTCTACAGAGGGTAAAAATCTGTGTTTAAAATTATCAAAATGTTTCTGAAAGCTCACTTGATGTAATGTAACATTGGTACAAGCTCAAACCAACCTGAGGAATACTGATCCCCCTTGTCGTTCTCTCAGAGAAAAGCACAAACCATTTTATTGCAGTGGTGTCAAATCACTTTAGCCCCATTGGGATTAAATGTCCTTACAATACTACCAGAACAAACATTATCTTGGTTTCAATTGTGTGAAACTGTAATGTACAAAGAATATGTTGACATTGAGAACTTGTGAAAGCTTAACACACCTGCCTGACTTTTACACCTTAATGGTAAGTGAATTGAAGATTTTATAACCATCCTTGTTGTATACTTTCCTAAGTTATAAAACACTTTTAAAACTATTTTTGACTTTTTTTTTTTTTACAGTGAGAATTAAAATTCTACTTCTCCCAATCCACCGCAAATAACTGCAATCTTAATTATTGCATCACAATTGATAACCAGTTCAAAGTCACTGTAAATCTCAAAAGTCACAATTTGTACAAAAAAATTTTCTTTAAAAATTTGTCACACAATCTTTGATTCAAAATAAGATTCCTTTTCCATTTCGGTAAATTGTCTGTACCACCATATTCAGTTTACTGATCATAGTCACAAGTTTCTTAACTACATATACTTAAAGATAAAGAAGATGCTATTTCTTTTATTAAAATTAATTAGTCCCGCATACTATTTACACTAAGCTCAACCCAAACTCTAAATGAATCCAAAAATTTACAATTCCAATTGAAGATTACTCAAGAACTATGGGCACAAAGTTTGGCAGATTTGGAGCAATCTCCTTATCAAAAAAAGAGTTCAACGAAGTATGATGGTGATTATGACATACAAATGCACAAATTCCTCCAAAAGTGACCCTCTCATCAGAAATAATATACAACATTAATGTCATAGTCAGGCAGAACTTGTTCACTGGTTCAAGATTGTTTAGCACCTTATTTGAATACCACAAATTACCAATAGGTTAGATTTCACAAGTTGTGCACGTCATATTTATATAAGTTTTTAACTTACCATAAATACTTTATACAGTATATATATCATGTCTCAGTAAATTCACTTTTCAAGCGTGTTCTATTCTTAAACAAATTCTGTCACTTCAATCAAGTCATCTTACACTCAGTAGCTACATTAAAAGAACAGGACTGAGTAGGTCCATTACACAGAATCCACAGAGCCCATTCGCCCCTGGTTCTGGCCTAGATGCTCCTTCAAAACATTCATGTAGACTTAAAGAATTTCAAATTAAGAGCGCCTTTTGTAAAATGAAACTAGCCTTCAGTGATGAAATTCCAGGCCAGGTTATTTTACTACTCTTGGACCAGCTCTATCGTCTGTAACAACAGTAAGGTGAGTCTAGAACCAGACCTCTGGGTATGATCTCCCTGATTCTCACTCTGAAGCTTGTTAAAATGAATGAACAATAAGGACGATTCACGATTATCCAAAATGCAGTGCGCCACCAAGAGTTTAACCCTGGAAAGGTTCTATGTGTATCTCATAGTGCTCCATGAAGAAAGGTCTACATGGTACATCCTTCACAATGCACAAAATGAAGTACAAGCTACTTGAACAATGTGTACGTTTTGAATTACTTTTGCGAAAAGACAGATTAATGTTAAAGACTTGTCACTGTGGATGTGCCCATTGCAAGATCCTTGCAAGTACTACTGGTCATTCTGTGTTTAAAACTACCAATGTGGGGTAAAGTTCTAGTAAATGGCCACTCAAATAAACACAGCTCAAATGTACATTGAATATACAAGACCAATTTCCTTGTCAACATTTTGTGTAGAAGCATTAACTCATGTTAAATGTGAGTGAACAGTAAAAGTGGACATTGTAAGGTTAATCAAACCTTGTTTGGCCATCCTATATGATTTTCTCCTATCTTTTTGATAAGTCAATACATCAGATGTACTCTCATCAGCTGCACAAACAAAGTTGTTGTACTTGCAACGTGATAAATGTATTCAGAAGCTTGTTAGGACCCTACAGTATTCATTCTCAAGGCACTGTACAACACGCACAGACGCATTATGGCAGACTGCAAACTTTCTTGAACCATGGCAATGTAGGGCTAACCTACCCTTTAACCTCATAGAAGCTTGGTTCATCCTCCTTTGATTTATTTGCTCTCCTGATCTTGCTTTGCCTCTTCATCTTTATTGATTCCAAACTGTCTCATCCAATCCTCCATTGACGGCAGCCGCTGGTACCCCTGGCTAAACTGCTCCCAACCCTCTTCAATCCAAGCACGTACAGGAACATAATAAGCCTCTTTGAATTCCCTAATGGATTGATTATGACGGAGGGGATTTAGAGTAGGGATGTGATCTGTCTCATACAGCACTACCAGCGAAGCGGTGAAGAGAATAAATGCGAAGACTACACACCAGAAAGTTACCTTAGCAATTGTCAATAGTGTACTAGAGCGGCCTGATGGTGAGTGAAGTTTGTCCACAATCGGTTTATCCTTCACATGGTTAGTCTGTGGCTCCTGATAGACCCAAGAGGAGCTGGCCTCCTGCTTCGTCTCCTCCTCAACTTGCTGCTCATAGGGTTCTTCTTCGATGGTGGGTGTGGCAACATCGATCATGTCTTCACTGTCTGCATGGATGTCAGAGTCATCAGTGCTGTCAGGGGGAGCTGGGGCATAGGTCATGAAGGGGTCATTCATCTTGATTGGGGTGGACTGATCTGAGCCAGACAGTTGAGAGAAACCTACAAGCAGGGATGAAAAATGCTACAATTATTAGTCATTAAAAGCTATAAATCAGTTTGAATAGCTTTAATCAACACAGTGTTTGTTTCATAAGCAACTTCAGTTGCAAGTACATGCAATTCTCTATGCCATTGGATTAATAGGCATACAGATAACATCCCTCAGACTGCCATGCAAAAGATTCTCAACTATTAGATATCATTCCGACCACTGGACATAATCTTTTAAAAAATAATGAACTAATTAAGACAACACCTATTTTCTCACTTTCTCAACAGGGTTGAATTTACAGAATAATTAAGGTAAACAAGTTAAAGTGTCAAGGTAAAACTTTGAATTGAACTCTTTGGTTGTGTTACCTTACACTGCACATTAACGTCAATAAGAAAAGATAAATGTCATAATCTTACTTTGTCCAGAATATTTATTTCATATTATAAATATTGCATTTCAGCTAATTACACAATTGCACTGCCTCAATCATTTCTTAACTTGTTGATAAACATACACATTATCTCATTTTGCAGTAGTGTGTACATCCCCATGTTGTTGCTTGGTCGTTATGGATTGGAATGATATTCTCTGTTCCCCATAACAACATATCTTAAGGACCTCTTGTTTTAATCTACCAAGCAATACCAGCAGAGAACAGACAAATTGAAAACCAGAACAATGGAGATCCCAGTCTTACCATCAAATGTGACTTCACTAGGAGGGTAGAGCGCAGTAGTTTCTCTGAAGGACTGCACCCTCCTTGGCCGTATCATAGGTGGACTCCTGCATACAATTAGTTCAAATATATCAGGTCTATCAAGTCTACCCTATATCAGGTCTATCAAGTCTACCCTATATCAGGTCTATCAAGTCTACCCTATATCACGTCTATCAAGTCTACCCTATCAAGTCACCCACTGTCCCCTTAGAGTCGCCCATTTTCCCCTACCAATTCACACATTTCTCCAATCAAGTTACCCAGTATCCACCATCATGTCACCCCTTTCCCCCTCAACCATTTGTCAACACGCACCTGTTTTCCCCACTTCGTAAGGAAATGTTCTTAAAACAACCCAGCCTGAATTTTAAAATGATTATAAATCAATGCCACTTGAACTTTAGTTTGTTATATAATGTTTCTAGGTGTTACCATAATGCGGTAAATGACGATGTTTCTGAAGGTAGCAGTTTTTATTAAGATGTATAATTTGACAATACTGATCAGTTCTCACCTTGCAAATGTTGGTTCTTCTCTACTCAGACTACGACTCTTCTCAAGTACCTCCTTTTGTGTACGACCACTATTAAACAAATCAAAGTTATTATGGATTGTTAAAGTATTAGAAAATTATTTCAGGTGGAACAAAGAAATCTTGACTATAGCGGAACTTGAACATGCAGCCTCCAGATCAATTTGCGGTGCTCTACCAACTGAGCTATCTATTCTAGCCCTATGTTGGTGGACTCCCTATTTTGTCGGGATGCCAGTCAGAACCATTCAACCTGTAACTGCTGTATAGCCAGTGATCTCACCCAACTTTATGATACAACCTGGAAATTAGCGGCAGCAGAGGAATCACCTTAAGGGGATGCACCTGCAGACCCCTACATCAGTCTGTTGGATTGAGTTTGAAACAGAGAATCCCACTGCATGGGTTCTGATTGCATGTGTTGTACCCTTCTGTTTGTTTTGCCCAAAATAATTTAACAGTTTTTTCTCTCACCTCCAAAAACAAGTAACTTAATGACTTGTATCATCTTGTGGCCTACATATATGAAGTACACGGATCAGGAAAATCATATCAAAAATAATGGCTAGTACAATTGTTTCATAATTTGCATATGGAATGACCCTTAATCTTTTGACCTCTGACCTGAATCTAAAACGACTTCCTCTGAAGAAGCCTCCTGATGTGTGGCTGGATACATCACTGGATCGTCTAAACCTATAGAGGGCCAAAAACAAGGTAACATTTGCATCAAATATATGACATGTATGAGGCAGACGGCAACATAAATTCAGAATTCTTGTACAGACATGAAACTGTACCCATGCAGTGTCCATGTTTGGCAAAATCAAGTGGTGAACAAAACCGACATACCAAAGTAACAGCCTCATCCCTCATAGTGCCCTTTTGAAAAGCAAATAATGTTAACCAAACTAATGTTATTGCTTTTCATAAGTAATTTGAAACATGTTCATCATTGTTAATGAACCATCAACATGTTCGATGAATACACTTTATGCATTGAAATCATCCTACCACCACCACAGAGGTAAAAACGCAGAGCAAATTTTACATGACACACAGGACGGGCAACTGAGCAACCTCCTTGTGTCCTCTACATGAGGGCGCCAGACTACAGTAACATCATGTGCATAAAGGGCTTGCATCATAAAAACCTGTCAGGTGGTAGAGCTTTTCAGGGTATTTCATAGTCAATAGTATCTTTCAACTCAAGTTTATACATTGAGACAGAAATGTTGTCTCACTGAAACATGATATAAACTCACTCGGTGAATGATTTTAAAATAATGTACACTATACAATTGTTGCAAGCTGTGATACTCATAGGGGCCATGGTGTTTTGTACACCCGAGGGGGCAAATGGCATCCCAGGCGAAGCTGAGGGTGCCACTTGCCCCTGGCAGAGTACACATCCCATGGACCCCATCTCATAGCATGCAACAATTGTTTTGTTATCAACCATAGTAATAGAAATTCACAGTCTATTACCGTGGTAAAACAAAGTGATTGAGTTTATTTCAACGTTTATTTCAACTTCTAAAATTTTGATGTAAACAAAAAGTTTAAGAAAGATACAACAATGTTACATTAAAAGAAACAAGAGTTTCAATTCACCGCTTTGCCACTATTTACCCAACACCCCCATGTTAAAAGCACATTTCATTACAGAATTAAGCTGTCCAGCTATTAGCTTATTAATCAATGATACAAAACCTTTAACCCTTTTGTTACCATAGGCGACTTTAGTCGACTGCACTCATACCCCCTCT
>CM021533.1:8189361-8199412 GCA_010994315.2 Pisaster ochraceus
GCACTGTCTGATTGTTATTAACTTGGGGTACATCTCAAGACTTGTTCAGTTGTTATTTTTTGTATAACTCTTGAGTTTATGTGGAAACTATCACACAAAACATAAAAGTTCCTATATGAACAGAGCAGTATCTTGCCTGCCAGAAATGCCCTGGAATGTACAAGGTCACTCTTTTTGTAAACAAAGGTTGGTCTGTACTCTGTCTTTATGTAAAAACAAAGACATACCTGAGGGGGACCAGACTGTATCACTGGTGACTCATCAATTCCTTGGCACAATTTCACCATTATAGAGGCAGTCTGGTAACCAAACTCATCCTTCAGCAGTGAGAACGGTGCTTCAATAAGCTCTGTCAGTGTTGTTATCCCCAACAAGGCTAGCTTCTTACCAGTTGAATGACCAATGCCTAAATTAAAGAATATATCCATACAATTTTTTATATTAGCTACACTATTGGTGAATACCCAAAAGATAAATGAAAGATTTTAATCTGAAAGTTAATCTACAAATTTTTACAATTGCAACAAAGTTCTTACAAATCTGGTAGGAAATTTTCGTAAAATGTTTCTTCAAGAGTAAAAAATCAAATTCTGCGATATTTTGTTGTTACAGTGCATAAAAAGGTCATAGTTCAGTTGTGTTAAGATCTTGTACTTAGAATGCTTGAAAATGCAAAATTGGTTCACTGCAACAAGGTCATATCTAGCACCATTGGTCTTGTGCAAACACCTTTTTGTTTTTTACAAAGACATTACTGCAACAAGATTGAATCCTATTACATGTCAGACTGGTGTTACTAGTTGTTTGTCTTGTTTTCCCCACCTGGAACTTGCGTAGCCTTAGTAAGGCATCCCATAAGATGACTGGTCATGTATGGCCATAGTGTAGTCTGGTCATTAGGCTTGTGAGTTGACCCAACCAGTTTAGCCAACAGCTTATTATGTGCTACACCAGCACAACTAGTCAAACCTAGCTGTGTGAGTAGAGCTTGCCGCATCTCTTGGGCAATGTGAGAGCCGATGAGCAGTCTATGATGACATCCACAGGTGCACTGATGTGGTCTGGTAACAGACTCCATTCCTAAGAAGCACATACACAAAGAGAATTCTATGATTCTACACATCTGCTGAAAAGGAAGACATCTGATCATTTTCAAAAGGAAGACTTTTGATCTTTTCAGTTGTTTATGCAACATTCTTGTGTAAAAAAATGACAGGTTTTTTTTAAGCTTACGATTGACAGTGTCCGCTCTGTGCATGAGTAACAACTGTGATTGGAGCTAAACCTTGAAATATTGGATGTCTACATTTGCTGTTAATAGTGCTGTTTCTGTGCAAGTCTTGCACATATCGGAAACAAAAAACAACAACTTGAACGAAGACTATATTTTTCTATGGAAACGAATCTTCTTTTAAAACTCTTTTTATAGAAAAATCTTTAAACTAAAAATACCCATAGCAATTTGTTGTAATACAATTTAAATTTTTATGTCATACAAATAATGAGTACAAATAAGTTTCCACGTCTATGTTTATTGTGAAAACATTTTCAAATGACAACGCTCTATGTGTTTAAATATAAAACAACTAGTGAATGCATTTTGATTGTGCATTGTCGCAGAACACGTCTCTCGATGAAATCTGGCTTTTCCATTTCACTTGGCTTCTCCTCACGAAATGGAATAGTCCACATTTCACCTCATGATTATAAATGTATTATGTCGACAATTATGTCCATACCAGATGTTTTTTCTCCATACTGATGACCAATGACTTCAGCTTCCTCAACGCCTCCTTGCAGTACACGTTTTTCAACAAGGCCAGTAACATCAACAAAATTCTCATCAAATCCCAGCCTTTCAACTAAGGGGCTGAACTGATGAAGAATCCCTAAAGAGAAGAAAGCATTTACCATACTTAGAAACCTTGCACTAAACCTTGATTGAAATGGTATCATATTGTTGTGAAATTACACATAGTTCAATAGGAATTGACTATAAATTTATCAGCTATTGATTATCAGTAATTGGCATTAGGAATGCAACAAAAGGCTCGCATGTTCAGTGCGCCACACCTGCTATGTGATAGTATTAATACGGGTGCGCGATGTAAAGAACGATGTGTTTACATTGCGCACCTGCACCTTCTACGCTAGTGCCCTCTTCGGCAGAGTGCGTCAAGTTGTTTGCCACGCTACACACCAAAGTTCCGTATTCTTAGTAAAAACATGCTGTGTTAGTTTAAAAAGCTGTTGAACATAACAAGAGGTAGTTCTTGCTCGGATTCCGAAGTAGTCGGACCTGGCCGTTCGATTGTTGGAAATAAATAGTTGAACCACACAAATTCTGTGCGTGTTTGCTTCTAAAGTGGCGTCTCCCGCAGACGAATTCACGACAATTTATTCATAAGTGGGATAATGTAATGTGATTTGATGAATAACCTTGTTGCATTCCAGATTTTCCAAGATGGTTGTACCTTTTAATGTTTTAACCTGTGGCATGAGAAAATTTAAAACTCATGTTTCAAAGCACCAATGGACTTTTTTCAAGTTTAAACAATCAACGTCTTCCCAAGACCTTATGGAAGGACCACTTAACTATCTGATTGTCTCGAGTCATTTTTTCATCCTTAAAGTCAACACCTCAACTTGAAAACCTTTTGAAAACATTCAACTCTACATACTGTGCTACAGACTATGCAAGGCTCACCCATATTCAAGGCTGCGCCCTGTTTCAAAGGTAAAATTTTGTTCCTTTTTGTTAAAGCAAGGGACATAAAAACCCTAGTTCACGTACCCGCAAGACTTGCATGGTCTACTGTAAATATTGTATTTTACGTCATATGTACCTGTGATTTTGTATGACATCTCTCTGTAATGTGTGAGATCTTCACCACTAACGATCACCAAATCGGGACATCTCTTTAATGCCTCTGTTATTCTCATTAGTTTAGTCACACCGCGTGACCTGGCCAAGTAGTTACAAGTCACTAACAGATACTTCTGCTGTATACCTGAGGGGAAAAAGCAGGCTCAATAACCGAGTTTATCAAAATGGACAAGTGCCAAAATTCCATTAAACCAAATGTAACCCAGTCTGAGGGTGGACAGTTGATATGCATGTAGCTTCCCGAGAGTTGAGAAAAGACAAAGTTTAGTTCCTGAGGCGAAGCCGAGGACATAGTTCGTCAACATGAGATTGTTTGTACGGTAATACAACAACACTGGATTTTAGGTTTTGAATGAACTTGTTCTACTGATGAAAGATGAGTCAAGGGCATTGTAAAAAAATTGACATATTGCAAGATGGTGAAGAGCTCCCTCTGGTTGCAAGACTTACCTAGTGGTTTAGATCGAAGTGATGGGTTTCTGACCATTTCAACCTGGGCATAGTAGCAATCAAGATCAATGTGGACGATAGTACGACTGTGATTGTCTGGATTAAACTGTTGATTCACATTCACTCTTTGTTGATCATTGGAAAACCCTGCAGTCAAATGAAAAACAAGTTTTCATGAATGAAATTAATTTAAAATGTATTTATTTCCTGAAATAAATCAAAATGATTGCAAGGTTCAAAAACTAATAAAAAAGGTTTAAATTCACTACAAGAAACTTCATTGGCTATATGTACATAAGTTATAGAGCTACCTAATTGTATAAAAGGCATAATATTTGGTCCTTGGAAAAAAGTAGGGACAGTTTATCGAGTACAAGGGCTGACCTACAGAAAATGTTTTATTAATATAAGCCATGAAAAGTCTATTTCAGGGCTTAGGTATTAGAAAATAAATTCAGATTATTACAAGAGCATAGAAATTGAAAATCAGACTTAAAGAAAAAGTAGGAAGAATGACATGCCTGATAATAACAGTTGAAAGTACCTTTTGATTGGATGATCTTTTTGGGAGTAACAGCACATGTCACATCATTCTCCACAGGCTTTGCCCAATCTTCCTCATCTTCATGGGTAAAATCTTCAGCCATTCTAGAATAACGTGTAGCTCCAACTTCTGCAAAACTATTCTTGCTACATGTACCTTCTTCTACCGTGACTCTTTATTATAGGCTTTTCACTGCTTTCTGTAAAATTAAGGCACATTGTATTACATAGATTTGATTTGACTAAGAGTCATCTGACACCCCCATGACCCACTAAAAGAACAATGGAAGCCGGTCATCTTGCCTTAGCAAAGATGTCGTTTACTTGAACAATCTAGTCTCCTAACACTGACACAGTTGCCCAAACCCCCCCCCCCCATACATGCCCAACAAAGTCCCCTACTGCTGATCTGCTTGGCTCAGGAATATATAAGAAATGCAAGAGATTTTTGTGAGAGAAGTTAGTTTTAATATTATTGTTTCTGCATCATTGTTGGATTTTGTGTCTAGATCAGAAATGAACAATACACTAAACTTTCCAACGATGCACAGGACTTTGATTCTCACTATTCAAAGTTTCATAAAATTTACTGCACGCATGGAAGCATTTTTCCCTTAGTCAAAGGCAAAGTAAAGACCCACTAACTGGGGTGCTGTACTCCTTTAAAAAAAATTTGACATCTTCGGTCATTTTACTTTTAGTTACTATAGTCAACGACCGAAGATTTTTCTTTTAATGGAGTACAGCGCCCCAGTTTAGGCACATATAATATTGGCATGATTGGTTTTAGAAATCATTCGATAATTGGCGTTTTGTCTGCTAAGCATTTTCTTGATGATGTTTTAAGTCAGTGTTCAAATCAAATGGAATCATTTACAGTCATTGTGAAGAATAAAATCCTTGTACCCCATTCGGTGACTGGGGATGTCTCCATCGTTGTGGAGACGATAGCGGAACGAACCTCGTTATTCGTAGTCGTAGCCAAGCTGAATCCTTGGATTCAGCAGGTTGGCCATACACTTAGTAAGTTGGGCTAGAGTGGGGTGAGAAAAAAATGCACTCTCAAAAGTCTAGTCTAGTGTGGTCTACTCAGCTCTGTTCTGCTCTAGTCTACTATTTAGCTTAAGCTAGTCTCTCCCCCTCTCTCTCCCTCTCTCCCTCCAACTTACTTTACTCAACAATTATTTACATCTGTACATGTCCTTGTCAGTTACCTGAAACACCAGTTTGGGCGGGAAACGTCTTCACTTCATTGACAAGTGACAGCAGCGACTAAAATTTTGTCACTGACAACGACAGTGACCCTTGAATGAGTATGAGTGGGAGAACACACGTATACACTGTACCAAGCATACAGATGATAATACACAAACAAAACAAACAAAACGCGCGCAAGAAAAGGCGCCCTCAATTGGCTCTGCAAAGTTAGATTTTTCTTCCTCCACAAAAAAAAAAATTCCTCCCATTCCCCACCACCGTGCACGGACCCAGCGTTGAAAAAAGGGGCCTTATATGCTGTGTCACTGTGTTTTATTATCAATCTTATTATGTCTTTGAACAAGCATTTGTTTTACCAATTCTTAGGGATTTCTTAGGGGCTCCCCATCGTATATGTAATCTTGGTCATGGAGGAAGGAATATTGTACGTCACGGGACCCCCCCCCCCTCGGCCGAGCAAAATAGAAGTGCGCCCTCTATCAACAATTTCATTCTGTGGTGAGCGAATGATACTTGTTGCTGCATGCTCAATGTTCCAGTGGTTCCCATCAACTCGTCGCCTGTGCTGTAAACATGATTTGTGTTGATTCAATTGTAAAACATAGTTGGAACTTGGAAAATAGTTAGACCAGTAACTGGGGTGCTGTGCTCCATCTTCGGTCAAAGTACAATTTACAAATTGTAGTACAATTTACACAGAACATGTACTCCTAAAACCTACTGGAGTACTGGTAACTGGTCCTACTCCTAGTCCTAAGTAAGACTAGAGTCAGTCCTGGAACTATCGGCCTATAGAGGTTAGTTCCACTGCGAACCTCCTAGTTCACTTCTTTCTAGGATTAAGGTTGTACTAGCGCAGATGTCAGTTTTTTTCAAAGAGTGCAGCGCCCCAGGTTACTGGGTCTAGTTTTCGATAGACTTGATCTTTGAGTCCCAACTGACGAGGCCTGTGTTCTTGTTCCGTCCCAACTTGACAATTGTCCCAACTATAGTTGGGACTGGTCCCAACTTGAGTGTTAAAGTTGGGACATCCCAACTATAGTTGGGATCGCCCATAGGCTTCAACAGGATACCGTGATCGATCATGGGGTCCTGATGCGATCGGCGTTAACTAACAAGGTTCTTTATTTCAAACCCGGGTCTCGGCTCTGTACAAACTCATGTCAAAAGTGGTTTGGAATGATAGTGTATCGCTCACAATGGACTGCTATCTCAGTGTAAATGGTGTTTTTAGAGGGTTCTGACAGCGGCCTCATGCTCTGTGCCACCGGGTGATGCTTTCAGTTTCTCAGTCTCAGCATGGTCATGGAGGAAGGAAGGGTCTCAGAAGGCCTATGCATTTTAGTTTCCCTTCTCTCAGAAAAACACAATTCTAATTAATCTCAAATATTCTCAAGGAAAAGTGGTCTTTAAAAAAACCTTCATACTATGATACTACTATTATGTTTTTAGTTTATTCATGGGCGTGCTTTGTGTTTACTGCGATCCCAACTATAGTTGGGACGCCCCAACTTTAACACTCAAGTTGGGACCAGTCCCAACTATAGTTGGGACAATCATCAAGTTGGGGCGGAACATTCTGATGTCAATTGCAAACCAAATGCACTTAAATTGTGTTTTGTTACAACATAAAACAATTAAACCACTAACTTTCAGTACTTCAGAACACTGTTGTTTCAAGTATCATTAGTTGTTTTATAGAACTAGAAGTGGCGTGACGTGGCCGAGCAGTTTAGTGCACCGAATTCAAGTTGTGGCTGAGTCGCCACAATATGGGTTTGAATCTCGGTTGGCACTTGTGTCTTTGACTCTTGAGCAAGACACTAAACATGCTAATTTATAATTGCTCCTTCCCCTTCATGCCCTTGGTGTTTATTTCCTGACTTCTGGATCCTGCCGAGTAGCAAAGTCAAAGTGGGACTCAGACGTGCGTACAATGTAGGAGCTACACACACACACCCATGTTAATTAATATTGCTTATTGGACCCTCCTTTGTTTAACTCTTTGTCCTGACAAATGTGAACCCCATTGTTTTCTTTTGTGATAGCAATCATGGACCTACATTGTCCCTTTGGTTTGATTGTCAATGAGTACACACACACACACAGCTGTATTTCAGTCACTGTGTGGACATTCCTTTGTTCTATGCACCAGAAGGAAGCTCCTATGCCTCAACACTGAAATGGGCGTGTGTAAGTCCACATAGTGTTTCAAGTCCCTACACTATGTGGACCTCTTTTGTTTTCTGGTCCACACTTTGTATGTAGCGTTAAAACACACATGGACACAATTATGTTATACAACTTGTGATCATGCATTATGCATTTTGTTTTTATCACAACCAATCAATAACATTTTATTCTTTTATTGTTTTAATTGCAGATGTACCAGTGCTTTTGTCTGTAGATAGTTCCATCCCCACAAAATGTTTGTTCCAAGGGCAGTTAAACGCAAGCCAGCAAAATCACCTGCAGTCGCGACAGCTTCTACCAAAAAGAAAACTGATGTTATTCCTGTCAACACTGTGACTAGTGGGCAGACTACCTCAGAATCTAAGCACATCCATCAATGCAGCACTTCTCATCAAACCCTCAACCCTTCAAAATCACCAAACAACCTAGAAGCTGGATGTTGCATCTCGGCCTTCGGAGAAGAAATATTAACAGAAAATGAAGTTCAGAAAACCATTTTGTGCCAAGGAGAATCATCAGTCACAAAGTTGGAAGGCTCATCAACTAATTTTGGGGCAAAACCTACCCCAGCAGGAGCACTCCATTCACACATTAAATTCTCAAGTCAAGAATTCTTGATTAAAACAGATTTTCTACCTTTAAAGCTTGAGTGCAAAGATGAGCATGAAGGTTTAGGAACTAAGAAAAACTCTACCATTTCAAATACATGTAAAGAGGACTCAGAATTCGGTGGCAGCAGTGGGATGCATGGTGGTTCTGACCTTCCAGGGATTCCAATTGACATTGCTGCAATAAGGAAGTCTATCGAAAACATCAAAAGAGATGGGAGACTGGCATCTTTGGAGGCACCTTCTAAAAAAGAGGAAGCTGTGGTAAAGATGGAGAATACTGATGAGAAAAATGGGGAAACAGATGAGAAAGATGAAAGACATGAGAGTGATGAGGAAGAAGTTGTGTCCTACAGTAAAAACCAACGATGGCCTGTTGGTGATGAGGAGCCTGTGTGTGTCATATGTGGCAGATATGGAGCTTACATTTGTGATCAGACTGAATTTGATATATGCAGCCGTGAATGCAAAGCCAGGAATTTGGCGAGATTAGGGAAGACATCATCAGCAATGGTAGGCCCCCCTATACTTCCAAGATTAGATTAGCCAGATTTTTGCTCTTAATGTCATGTACCAAAAATAAACCAAGGGAAACTGTCTGGGTAAAATTGAAACTAGTTTTGGGGCGAACAAAGTAAAATTTACTAGAATGGGACTTGAACCTGCAACCTCTGGATTAACGTGTCAGCGCTTCACCGATAGAGCTATGAAGCCCTAATGTTGGCGGTCTCCCTAGCTTGTCAAGATCTTTGTTGGGGTGCCAGTCAGAAGGGATCACACCCACGTCTGTGAAACAACATGAAAATTGCCAACACTCTGATACAGGGGTCACTTTAAGTTAAGTCGCATCCCCTTCAGACTTGGGTGTGATCACTGATGATACGGCAGTTTAATTTTGAATGGCTTTTGTCTCCCGCCCCCCCTGACATTTTAGAGAGACCACCAACATTAAGGCAACAAAGCTCAGTTGGCAGGACAATGGCACGTTAATCCGGAGGTCACAGGTTCAAATCTTGTTCTAGTGAATTTTTCATTGTTCACCCCAAAATTGAATTAAGATTTACCCAGCCATTTTCCCTTGTGATTTTTTAAATATGTTGTCAAGACCATGTGTTATAGGTCGCATACATGTAGGTGCTGTAGCCTTTCCAGGACTGTGTTATTTTCTTTGGTCATCCCAAAACTTAATGTCAATACTTGCAAACATGTCATTTTGTAGGTTGTCACTAAACTGCTAAAAAGGTTCTTGCCAGTATTGTCATTTAGTTTCAGCTGAAGTGAGCAGATTTGGCGTTCTTTTCCCACATCCCACTTAAATCACTTTCAAACAACCTTCACACAAATCATTATTTTAAAAAGGGAGTTGACAATTTATAATGCGAGCATAATGCAGGTTAAAGTTTTTATTCCCACTTCAAATCAGATTTTTATCTGTCTGTGTTTTTTTCATTTTAGGAATGTCTAATATTTTGGAGCCAATGACAATAAATAACAAACACTAGAGGAAGTTTGACATTGCACCTCACGTACAACAGCGTTTACAAGATTAACCAACTTATAAGTTGCTAAATTTTTCCTCCTTAGAATCAGTTATCAACTCAAGCTCTTGAACAGTCTGATAAAACCAATGTTGTCACTGAAGAACCTAAACTCATTGGTTACATGTATCGGGAACATGAGGAGATCTCGGACCTAACCAAAGAACAAGTTCAAGAAATCAGAGCACAGGTAAAGAATATTATTGAAAATGATTTTTCTTGGAATAATATTCCATTAGATCCAAGGACAGCCCTATTAGGACCACTAGGGGCCTATAGGACTGACATTCAGTGTGTAGAGTTCCCACATGAACGGACTGATGAGTTTTCAAACCTTATGCATTGGTATCATCCAGCCATCGTCTTAGAAGTAATAAACCAATGATGAAACAATGGAAATGCACAGATTTCTACGAACGGCGCACAGGATTGGCCATTGAACAACCTCTTTTTTGCCTCTAGGCAAGGGCACCCTACTCAAATGACGCCATGTGCATAAGGTCATTTTTTGATGACTTTATTATTAATGCTCTATAACCTTATAAAAGGAACTCCGTTAAAGGCCTGACACTTCAAGGAGGCAACTGTTTCCCAGCCCCCTAGTTAGTGGTCAT
>CM021533.1:8200412-8211994 GCA_010994315.2 Pisaster ochraceus
TCATTGTCCTCCACAGTTTTTTATTTCTAGCTACTGTACAACATTGTACAATGTTCATGTGTAAACTAACCACAGAACAGCAGGCTTATAAACACTGTCAGATATGTTGCAGTCTTTTCCTGCAACACTGAGATGACTTATCAATGGTTGAGGGTTATAACCAATACAATTTAATTATTGTAATAATCACTGAGCAATATTGCAATGAAAACAAAAGCCAGTTCAAAAAGAATGCTTCAAATTGTTATTTTGATCAGGAGATGTAGAATTGTTCA
This sequence comes from Pisaster ochraceus, assembly GCA_010994315.2. NCBI lineage: Eukaryota > Metazoa > Echinodermata > Asteroidea > Forcipulatida > Asteriidae > Pisaster > Pisaster ochraceus. The sequence continues at coordinate 8,200,688 of CM021533.1, forward strand.
TCACTTTTTTCAATTCACTTTTCTTTGAAGGTTGATATCTTTGTTGAAGGAGTGGACATTCCAAGACCAATCATTGAATTCTCACATCTTGTTGCTCCAAAGAAAAGTAGGTGGAAAATGTTTCTGTATGTTGTTTCATCAGAAGAAAACCAGTTGATCTACACCTGTACATTATGCAGTAGTCATTTAACCCTTCTACATGTTCTAGTCTTGGGAACATTTTGCCAATGAGTTGTTCAATTACCTGAAACCATTCAACTGTACAGTTTGTGCATGGTGGGATACATGTACATGTAGCTATGCACAGAACTAACTGAGTACAACCAGTGAACAGTTTCTCTATTGTCGCTGAACAAAATGCCACACAAAATGTATCAGTTGCTACATAAAAATTACCGTGTGCTACTCAATAGTTAGCGTTCTGTTTGCACAAAACTTGCTCAGTCTAAATATATCAACATGCAAAATTGCTGGACGAAATCGTCCCCTGACAAGTGTGTGCTGTGTACATGTACATGTAGATACAATCACAACGCAATGCCAATATGAATATGTGGTGTTGCATGCTGGCATGGTTGATCTATTATTTTTAAATACCCCAGGACAGTTTATTCATTCTGATTGGTCGAGAGGATCTCACATGGCCATGTTTATTGTGTTGTAAACACTGTGAGAAGTGTTTAAACATATGAGTGGCGCGCAAGCTTACGTTTGACGCTACTTTATGCATAACACATTCAATACATACCAGTACTCAATGCTCAATCTTTTAGTACACGCGCATTCCCACAGTCATTGCATATTGACCTTTCACGAAAACAGAGCCTGAGGACGATACAAGAATTGTAAATTTACAAAACAGTATTACAGTTTTTCCAGCATTTTTATGCTTTTTCACAAACAGGCATTTATGAATGGAAAAAAAAGAGTGGTGACGCATTCTTAAATGAGTACACCAGTGAAGTGCCCTAAAGTGTAAACTCTTTAATACTTACATGTATGGCCATCAGGTATTCAAACTTTCTGTAGAACTGGCCCAGCCTTCTTTCATAAGTTTGTATTAATTTCTTTGATGTTTTTTTGTTGTTTCCATAGTGGAGGCCAACCTTGCCAATGTTGGGTACAATATGCCTACCCCAGTTCAGATGCAGGTCATACCAGCAGCGTTGAGATGGCGTGACATGATGGTGTGTGCTCAGACAAGCTCTGGAAAAAGTAATACATTTGTTGAACCACTAACAGTATAAAAAAAATGCAGCATTGAAGAACAGCATTAATCTGTTTGCTATTGTAAAAGAACTCCACAGATATCAATAGCCTCAGTGCACCTCAAACTTATACACACAAACATTACAATTTGAAAATTAGGTGCCTTACAATCTTTTCCTCATGGATGAAGTTCTAAACTCAATACATGTAATTAATGTCCCTTCAGCTCCACTCCCCACCTCAACAATATAATATTCCCATTGGTTTTTTTTTGGTTTTTTTGCTTACAGCTGCTGCTTTCCTTGTTCCCACCATTCTACAAATCTACAACAGTGTGTGTTTTAGAGATAGCAAAGAAGAGGAGAGCAAACCCCTGGGATTGATCCTGTCACCTTCCAGAGAGCTTGCAATGCAAATTGAGGAGCAGGCCAAACAACTAATGCACGGTACTTGACCTTTTGTTATTATGGATGTCCCCAGGATTTTCCAATTCTGGACCCAAATTTGCAAGTTTGGTCCAAGCGCGTTGAATTGAAATAAGGTCCTGGGAATGTTTTTTGGCTTGATGTTAATTTTTGGTTTTAAAAGCTGTTCTGCACATCAGCTGGATATGCTAGCTTGTGCATGGAGAGAAGTGAAGTGCAAAAAGTAAAGTGAACTCCTTGATTACAAAGTGCTTAATAGCAAGTGTCTTTACAAAGATATGCACCGAACAATTTTGTGTTGCATTAACCCTGACAGACTAGTAGGCAGTTTGATTAGCATGTGGCCCAAATACTCCCATTTCCTCTTCTCCTATGTCACTCCACACCAAAGTGTTTGGACTTGGATAAGATTGGAATGCCTGACCCTGTGATGAGCAATTGTTATTTGGGCCTACCAGCCCCAGTCCTTCTGAATCCTTCACATTGATTATTGGATTTAAAGGAAATTGGGACTATAAGGGTTAACTGAGGTTATATCTGAAGCTTTGGAGTTGAAGGTAAAAGAAAACAAGTTTATGGAAACCGATTATGTAATTGTCACTTCTAAAATGGGAAACACCCTTGTTCTTACCGAGGTTTATCTGAGATGAAGAATCGTGAAGGAACTTGACTATTCAGAGTTCTGTGATACTCCCAATGGTAACAAACTTGATTTGTTTTATCAGGGTTACCTAACATGAGGACAGCTCTTGTGGTAGGCGGACTACCGATGCCTACACAGCTTCATCGACTCAAACAAGACATCCAGTTTATCATAGCTACCCCTGGAAGAATCCTTGATATCATCCAGAAGGAAGGTATGATAGCTTGTCAATTCAATTAATTAGTTGAAACAAATTAATAAATAGTTTTGACCCTTGAAGAGTTCTATAAGACTAGGGTCAAAACGTCAGGCCACCTGTTTTTTGTATTTACACCTAGGTCTTTTTGGTTGGTAAGCAGTTTGCACCAGCTAATACTATTTTTCAAAATAATAAATCATTCTATTTACTCTCTGAGGGTTGCCGTAATCTGGTTATAGCAGCCCCAACTTTGTCTTTATTGTTACAAAAAAAAATTCACTCCTCAAATCTACAAGAAGACATCTTTTATAAGACGCTGTAAATAGTGAATTGCTTTTAACCTTTACTGTAAAAACTCTCAGCTTAAAAGAAGAAAATGTAAGTTTCACTGAATTTATTGAATTAAAACCTCAAACTAAATTTGTGCTGGTGGTCAAGATGAAATACTCTTAACTTGGTTCTGTATACATAATTCCTCTTTATGAATGTGCAGGTGTATCATTAGTAGCAATCAAGACAGTGATCATTGATGAGGTTGACACCATGCTACATAAAGGCTTCCAGCAACAGGTAGGTTACAATGTAGGTCTGGTCTGAGGTCAAGTCAGGTCAGGCAGATATCAGGTCATATCCGGCAGAGATCAAGTCAGGTCAGGTCAGAGATCAGGTCAGGTCAGGCAGATATCAAGTCGAGTCAGGTCAGGCAGAAGTCAGGTCAGGCAGAGGTCAGGTCAGGTCAGGTCATAGATCAAGTCGGGTCAAGCCATAGATTAAGTCAGGCCAGGCAGAGATCAAGTATAGTTAGGTCAGGTCCCTTCAGATCTGATCATCCATGGCCTTTGCAGGGCAATGTCTGCAAAAGTTTGAACAATAAACGCATTTATTTATCAAGTGGATTTTTGAAGAGAAATCAGGTTTTTTTTACCTTAAATTTGTGTTATATTACCATAAAACCTGTAACATATTATTTGATCTTTGTGCTGTTTCTATATTTGAGCATTACATTAATAAATGGTATTTAATAATCTGAAGATTTATGTGGGAGACCTTTCCCTGCGTATTCTTCCATAAATCACCAGTATATGATTATAGACATGATGAAAACTCCTGATGCCGATCCATCTGGATGGATTGAATGTAAACGTAGTGATAGAAGTAGGGCCTAAGCACTGTTGTTGTCATGTTTGTATTTGTGCTGTATAAGGTGTTGGATGTGATTAGTCATCTGCCAGACTCTCATCAGACGATGCTGTTCTCTGCCACAATACCACAGTCCATGGAGAATGTGGCTGCCTCACTGTTACACAATCCACTCTACATCTCCATTGGCAAGGTATGTTCACTAACTCTGTGTTGATCACAGAAACAGTCCTGAGACTGTTAATAAGAATACAAGCTGAAAGGAGTTAACAATTTGATCGTTGAGCATGTTACAATTTTCTGGATGTAAAGTCTGATGAAGTAAATATACTGACTGGTGAAAGTTTGAGAAAAACAAAACAACAATTTTTGTGGTTTAAAAACAAAAGCAGTCAGAAGTTTTTACATTTAAAATAATTCTGAGTAACAAAATGTTATATTCATTTTGTTTCAATAGTTATTGAAATTTCAATACAGGAGTTTGTTATAACGTACATGATAGTATTTATTATCTGTAAGTGTAAGTAATTGGTTTAACCAGAAATTTTGAAAACAGTTTTAAAATCTGCTACAAATTCCCAATCCAGAGTGTCAAAATAGTTCACTTGAAATTTTCATTTATGTGAAATTCGACTGTTCAAAATGTAGCCCAAAATGAGAACAAGTGGCTTGAAAGGTGGGTCAAATCTTGATGGGAACTTATCCTAGGAACTCATTCAATCATGGTATATAAATAAGTGTTGGTTTTTCTGTTGATTTCAGCCCAACACTCCATGTACATCAGTAAAACAGATTGTGATGTGGGTGGAGGAACCGGCTAAAAAGAAGAACCTCTTTGCAGTGCTGCAGGATCCCAAGCATTATAGGTACATGGACCAGCAGAAGTAAACAATTATCCCCTAAATCTACCCTGAAAGCAGAGATGTGATAGGCTGTGAAAAAAACTGAACTGCGAGCACAAAGCGCAAAAGCTTGTGAGCACAAAGCCCACTTATATACATTTATCTTTGGTTTTAAAAGCCCTACTCTGCAATCTTGGGCATTCCATTGGTTTTCAAAAAATACAAAAACGAAATCACGTCCTTGCCAAAGGGGCTTGAGGCATTACAACAGCAAGTTATTAAACAAACTAAAAGGATCATATGAGAGGAGTCTTAAAGTTATCAACAGTTTTCAGAGAGTTTCAGGTTTTTATGTGATTGGTATCAAAAGATTGTTCTTGAATATGCAAATAAACCTTCTTCTTTTTTGCTTTTCCAACAGGCCTCCCTTGGTGGTGTTTGTTGACTCTAAAATTGGGGCAGGACTACTAGCACTAGCAATCAACAAGGTAAACACAGGTTTCATATTACATTGTTTACTATAAGGACATCTTGCATGTACACAGAGGACACAGTCAAGAGAACAACACAGCATTCGCCTTTTTAACTGTTTGGCTTGGGTGATTTATTCCTACCATTACGTTGGTAAGCCAAAGATTTTTAAGCCTTATGTGTGCCTGGAAGAAGGCTGTATCAACAGTTTTACCGCTGAAAGGGTGTAAGCAATTAATGCACAAAATTGTGTTTCAAGAAAACTTGGCATAAAAGTGTGATCAGTTTTCTGCCACTCATGGGTTCTTGTACTAGGATGGTTAAACTCTGCATGGGAATGGAAAGACATGTCTCTGGGAAAGACATGTCTCTACACAAATGTTACAGTTACGCCATTTTGGTGGTCAGTAGCCATTTTTTGTTGTTGCTTAGGACCTTCTGTTACTGGTACTAATAGTACTCTGGTGCCTGGATGAAGGGTGAAGAGCCTGACGCCGTTCTTCCAGTTAAATGGTGAGTTGGAGTGCTTGTTTTTTATTTCAGATGTGTGACATCCGTGCAGCCTCTCTGCATGGTGACAGAACCCAGAGCGAAAGGACTGAGACACTACAGTGCTTCAGGGATGGGGAATACCCAGTACTGGTGTGCACAGCTGTGCTTGGTCGGGGCATTGACCTTCCAGGGGTCAGGATGGTGGTGAACTTTGACATGCCAAACACAGTAGAAGAGTACATTCATCAGGTATGTGGTCTCATTTTGGTGAAGATGATGTAAAATCAGTTGAGATCCGCCCAAATTTTTACAACTTCAGCTCATTAAATGTCTTTTGATTCCCTTTTTGTTTGTAGATTGGACGAACAGGCCGTCTAGGAAGTAAAGGAATGGCCATAACTTTCATCAACAACGGAAGCAAAAATATCCTTTTGTAAAAGCACATTAACATTTGGTGAATAATTGAGTAAATACCCTATCAATGATTGGGGATGCAGATTGTAAACTAAACTGTATTTATATTATACTAAATTTGGTTCATGTCAATGATTCAAGTACCATTTCAGCACCAATTTCACGAAGTGAGGAATCTGCACCACAGACAAAATTCTGTATTGTTGAAATATTTTTTGAACTGCTGTTTTGGAGACTGCTTACTATTTGTTCTTGTTTTCAATCTTGCAACTGTTTTGTTTAGTTTATTAATTGTTAAAAACATTCGTACCTTCGTGGAAAAAAAACTAATAAATAAATAAATTAGCACACAGAGCAATGGGTACAAGGATCACTGTGTAGAAACCAAGGCATGTTGAGATTTAGTCACTTCCTGGAAATGCTCAAACTTCTCCGTGAAAATACGAGCCCATGCGTGTTTGGCACCGTGCCAGCATTATGTATTTCAATGGATACAGTATCATCTTGATTCATCCTGTTGTGAAAATGCAAATTGGCAAATCAGGCAATTTGTTGCCATGCTAATTACTGTAATTACACAAGTGTTACGTGTCAGTTCCTTGCTGAAAATTGTTACAGTAATGTCAAGAACTTGTACCGAAACCGATTTGCCAAATTAAGTGACTTATGACACATTTGTCACTTTGTGAAAACAATGACGATAAAGATCTGTCGTTCAAAATAGTGAAATAATGTGAAAAGCAACAACTAATCGTATATGAAGTAATTAATTGAACAGCTTAAAGGCAGTAGCAAGGTGGATGATTGAAACAAATAGATGAAAGGAAAGCATATCTCAGAAAATTTACCTTGAGCAGGAAAATTAACAAGCAACACAGGACAAAGGAAAATTAGAGGGTCTTAAAAAGAAAAAAACATTATTAGAGATTTTAGTGTGGAATTCCTCCTTAACATTATGATTAACATCGTTTCTTATATCAACATGAGTGAAAGATGCTTCATCCTTCCAAGTTGGACTTGACTTCGTCCCAGCCTCTTGGAGAAACAAATATCCATTGTTTATCAGTTGCTCATTATCAACATTGGTTATCAGGTTATGACAAACATGCTGAAATAATGTTGAATATGTATGGAGCCAAATTCTTGCACAACAAAAGGATATTCAAGTTGGTGTGTAATCAGCATATTGAATAGCGATGTAGCTGATCGCTCAGTGCTTTAAGTTCATATCTGTAATGATCAAAAGGGGCATTTAATGATAAATGCGCATAAATTTGAAAGAATATACATCAAAATCCACCAAAAACAGTTTTTGTTGGAAAATGATTGTTTCTTTTTACTAAACAATCACTTTGTAGACAACTCTTGATCAATAAACTCCATTTACCAGGAGCTCCAAAATATGCCGAACCAATTTTATGAAATCCATACAAACAGCACTAACAAACTTACAGTCCTGAGTTGACGATTAGTTCTGAGGGAAATTATGGCTTTGCATCACCATAGAGAGATTGGTTTATGGTAGATGAGGTTCATGTAGTGTGCCTAAATTTGGGTTGTGTTCTGAAGGAGTTGATCTGGTCCAATGAACAGGAATTGTACCGGTGAAAGTGTTTTCATCAGACTTGGGTCTTACTCTTGCTAATAGGGGTCAGGAGAAATTACATTCTGAAATATTATTGACAATTTCCTTGACTTTACCTAACATCTGTTCCTCGAGTTTGTCAACACAGTCAAGCCCCTGGGCGTACCTCTCCCACCCCAGCTGATCAACTCTGCCCACCTTCGCTACCAGCAGCAGGGCCACCGTAGCTGGCAGCAAGATGCAAGATGGAGAAGGGAAAGGAAGAATTATGATGATGAGGATGCAGGGGAGGGGCGGAGACAAGGAGGCAATGAAAGCTATTTTGGCTACAAGAGGAGGAAACAAGAAGCAAGGTAGAGGAAGGAATCATTTAAGGGAGCTTGGTAGAATTTCTAGAAGTGTATGCACAACATTGGCAAGATTTAAAAAAAAATAATTCACAAATTTGCTCATACAGTACATGGTGTAAATATTGTCATGGTGGCAAACTTCCCTTGAATTATTTCTGATGTGCTATAGTTGATTAATATGAGATAAAGAATAAGTTACGATATCAGACAATGCGCCCCCCCCCCCACTATTTTCTTGTGACTTTGGTGATACATGCTTAAACTTTCACAGATATGTTATTTTATGTTTGTATGTATTGGGTCACATACGGTGTGGATAATACTTGTCTTCAACAATTACTGATGCTGTCCACATTCTTGAACAAATCAAAGGGCATGCTGACACTTTTGCTATTTTGTTGTAATGCAGCCTTCACCTCATTCCTTGTTAATGTATTCTTTACATACATGTTGCTATGTTATTAGTAATGCATTTTTTCCTACTAAGCTCGAAAGTTTTAAGATTTACCTTTTTTTATGACCTAGTAACTTGTATGGCAAATCAGCTCATGTCATTCATTCCTCATTTCTTAAAATGAGTGGCTCCTAGATTTTCTCAATCTCATATTGGTATTTTTCCCCCCTTCTCTTTTCTCCTCAGTGCTGTTGGTGAACTTCTGAAGAAGCGCAAGCATAAGGGAAACAGGTGACGATCAAGCGTCCAAAGAAAGATGATTGCCTACACCTGAATTCTACACTTCTTCAAAATGCCAAAATTAAAGGGATTGTCCCAAAACGTTCAGAGTCTTATTGGATTGGTGAAGTTACCCAGCGGGTGTACATGGACCGGTATGTTGGACCACTGCCAAATTGTCATGGTCCAGCAGAACATTCTGGCGGTCCACTGGATTATATGCCCTTGGAAAAACTGTGATTAAATTGCCTGCAAGGTCCATTAAACCCTACATCATCTGAGCAAGTTGGACAGCCGTTATACTGAAAAAGATTTTCCTACTTTTTTGGAAGAGCCAAACATGCCTGCCTTTTGAAAAATCAAAATATGAACTTGTACACGGGAAAAGAAGACACAAGGACTGTTGTTCTTAAGCTTTCAACAAAATATTTTATTACAGCCAGCCAATGACAAACCAGACATGTATACTTTATTAGAAACCTAGTATCATCTGAAAATCCGACTGGCAACATTTCTATTTGAAGAAATCTTTATTTTTATTTTATATCATCAAACCAATGATTCAAAACATTCACAAAATGAATAAAGCGGACTCACAAATAGAATATCTACTTTGGTCTACGTGCATGTTTTCCATGTGTCATCTCTGTTTTAATAATTACACTTAAGATTTTCAAACTCTTGTTTGTATTATTCTTCAGTGTGGCAGGACCAGTTAAATGAGTAAATAACATTAAACAGGTCTGTGTTGAGGTCTTTGTTAAATATTTCAATTTCATGTAGATCATCAAATTTTCAATTCCATTTAAAACAAACTAGTAGAGAGGGTCTTTTCGAAGTGGCAATGAGGACCAGTTAAATGAATAAATAACATTAAACAGGTCTGTGTGGAGGTCTTTGTTAAATATTTCAATTTTACGTAGATCATCAAACTTTCAGTTTCATTTAAAACAAACTAGTAGAGAGGGTCTTTTTGAAATGGCGATGAGGACAAATGAAGAAACATCAAGTCTTGGTGAAGAAAAATGGAAACAATTCTGAAAATTGCAGGAAAGCAATTTTATCAGATTTAAATTTGTACGATTTGTTTTAATAGCTATTAAACTGTAAAAGATGTTAGATTTGTTTTCCTTTGTTTTGAACAAAAAACAATTTTCAAATATTGACTGTATGTTAGAAAAGTTGCCACACATCTCAGGCCAGCTGTCAGGGATATTTTTTTTAAACTTTCAATTCAATTTCGTTCTTTGCTAAATCCATACTTTCTCAATCCCCTAAAAAAAAACAGCTTTTGGGGAAATAACCTAGAAACTCTTTGATGCGTTGCTAATTAGAATATCTTCATGGCTCAAATGTTTCCAAGAACTTTAGGACTGTGGCCTTCAGTTTGGCTTCCGTCTCTGGGGTGATGGATCCGCGGTTTCTGATGTCGTCTAGCTCAGCTTGGTGGTTGTTGCGAATGTGAGGGAGAAAAGCCTTCTCAAACTTGGTGATGTTGGATGGGTCTACCTTGTCAAGGTGACCACGTACACCGGCAAAGATGACGGCAACTTGCTCTTCCACAGCCATGGGAGCTGAACAGTGAAAAGTTAGTAAATAGAGGATTAAAAGATAATAATAACATAACATGTCTAGCCAAAATTATTTTTGTTTATCAAGTACTTTTGAAAATTTAGAATGCTGAAATATATGCTTCACTTTATGTCACACCTAAATAAGATGAAAACAGATAATGTAGTTAAGGTGCATATTTAATTAAATTTAACTTATTCAGAATTTCTGAAACTTCCCACTTGATTGCTTGCAATGGCAGTCATCTTTGATGTCAAACAATGGAAACATTCACGCGTGTACACGCTGCGCACAACTCTCGGTCAATGATAGCCTAGACTTGATTTCACTTGAGATCACGGTTATTCCTCTGCATCAGCCAAGAAAACGCCCCCACAGATTAGCTATCACACGCCCCAACTAGCAATCTCAGACTTGCCCCCCTTGCGTTTATGTATATTCATGTATTCAAAGATAAATTTAAATAATCAAGCGTACGCCAGGGAGCTGGCCAATCAGGAGACGGCAAAAACCTTCCTAGCAGCGTCTATTACTAACAGGCTGAACTTGCTTAAAATTGTTGCTTTATGGACGTTCATTCGATATTAAATTTGTATAGTCCTTGGTACGTAGACAGTTTTTAAAATACATAGATAAGTTTAATGAGATCTTAATGTAGTAAAAAACACATAACAAAATACATGATTCCTACTCTGCGATAACAGTTGCACCCTACAGTCATACAGTTTAAACGGATTAGAGCTCACAACCTATCCAGTAGATGATTTTGTTTGAATATTCATGTTATCGAAGGTTTTTGCGATTCCGACCAATCAGATTGTTCAGTCCACTTTTGGACTAATTTGCTATAGGGTGTGTACAAACCGTTGAACAATGGTCCCAAGTCTGTGATCGTAGGCTAATGACGGAGGTAAATCTACAAGAGGGCGCTACTTCAGGCAATAATGTATTGGCTATCGGTTAAACTAAAAGCCACGATCACAGACTTGGAACCAAGTCTAATGAAAGCCTTCTACGCATGCATGTATCATCAGCGATGGTCTATTGCCATTGGCAAAATAAGCATAATGAACATACCATATTGTCCCTGCTTCAGAAGCTCAGTCAGACGGACACCCCTGTTCAGAAGGTTCTGGGTAGCTGTATCAAGATCAGATCCAAACTGGGCAAAGGCAGCAACCTCACGGTACTGGGCCAACTCCAGCTTCATAGAACCAGCAACCTACAAATGAGATGACGTCATTGAAACAATGTTAGTCTCTCACTCGGTATGGCCGGGCATCAAAACGTTT